>JAHQZX020000042.1:0-71084 GCA_019804575.2 Pseudotulostoma volvatum | reverse complement strand
TACAGGTTGACATCGGGCTATCGTTTCCCCGATCCCGTCGTGTTAGACCAATCAGGATCCATTTGTACCAACACTATATATAACAGTATGTAGGAGATTATTGCTCCTCCGAAGAACGTATGCACGTGGAAGACTCTGCCTAACCAAGTGTATTTTATGATTGAACGGCTTTCCGCATGTGCGACAGCAGTTGGAAACTTCAACCATCCATTTAATAAAGTGACAGGATCGGTGAGAGATCCAACGGTAGGCTGACGAACCTTGAACGAACGAACCAGGGATTAATCCTATCATAAGCGATCGATACTGTATACGCATGCGATACTATGATGCTATGATACATCGTAGTAATAGATGACGACATGATTTCGCCTATAAGAGGTCAAAAGAGGTATATGCATACCTGATACATGTATGGTACCATAACTACCGCCGATTCCATTTAAGGTATTTATAACTTCAAAAGTGATCGATAACCCCACTAGAGCCTCTTGATGTACTCTAGAAGCATTATGATTTGATAGATTTGATAGTACATATGTGATGATCACATGTTACTGGCTAGGAGTTACATAATAGTGTGGTGATAGTACGATTATAGTAAGGTACATCTTGGTCGACTTCTCTAAGCTATTACTATATTATTATTACTATTTTATAAATTTATGAATAACCATTGGATGCAGATCCTTCTCCCGAGAAGCGGGGGAGAACGTTTGGTCGAATGATCTCTTAAAAATTTCACGCGGAGGATCGAATCAAACTTGAAGCCAGAAAAAGGTTAGTGGTCGAGTTTAGAGGCACATGTACTATCATACAAGTAGAGAGTAATATGGATACATACAGGTACGGAGACATTATTACACCAACCCTTTTCTTCTTCTTTTGGAAAACAAGATCCCCAAGTTGTTGGATTATGACATTCTTTTAGGCAAGTTATGTAGCGTATGTCCTTGATGCATTAATGTGCTGCAGCGACTAATGTAGCCGTGCATCCTTTCCCAGCCTAACCTCTTTAGGGTTAGTACCACTTCAGCTCCGCGGAGTCTCTCTTGGGACCTCGAACGGGCTCTAGACTTTGAGTGATCAACGAACGATGATACTATGAGCGTAGTCCCGATGATGGTGATGATGGTTCAACGAATTCGAACCCATCGCAGAGAGGGAAATAATAATGATGCTTAAACTCTATAGTACATATCGGTAGGTGGGACTCGGCACAGCCACTCCTTTCATCCACGAGCCGTCCCCCTTCGTTCCTTCTTTATTCAAACATGCCGCCTACATTGTTGAAAATGATATATCTCATTCCATCCGAAATGGAATATTCTGCCGGGGTCCAATCGAGTAGCCGCGAGTTCAATGGGCCAACAGTCATGAGCTCTAGGTCAAACCCTTAAAATATATTACATATGTATCTATATATCATCAGAAACACATAATATTCATACATTCATGATATTGTTTAGCCACCACACGCTTCACCTTCTCCCTTCTTTGCAATTAAGTAATGGATTGATTGGTTGCGCATCTCCCCACTCGGCCAATCTCCCACACAAGCCCACCGCTGCGTTTTTTTTGTTCTTTTCAGTAATATTTTATGTTTGAGATGCCAATGTGTTCGGTACACATATACGTTGCGACATATAACTGTCAGATCGCCTCTAGAATCGGGGGGGCATTTCCAATGCTCTCGACAAGATTCTCTCTCTTCACATCATATTCCATGGCCCTGCCCATGACGCTCCAGGACTTTTTCGCCTGCAATTTTGATATTGATCGATTCCTCAATCCATATTTGCCAGCTCCACCATGGGAGAGGCTTCCATACCCCATCTCCTATATCTTTGGCTACCGGAAGACCCCTCCCAGGGAACCCGGTAACATTGTCGTGACTTTCTGGGCCTTCCTTGGGGTCTTCACGGGGCTATTTGTCCTGGAAGTCTTATTGCAACATTTCTCAGACTGGCGTGATCATGGCATGCCGTTGGTCTTTGGTGCTTTTGTGAGTTGTTTTGGGTACTGTATTATCATTAGGAGTGACTTCTCTTTACCGCCCTCGCTTCTGCCGTTTTCCCATTCAGCCCCATCACATTAACTTTCATTTGCTACCCGTCTTACTGAATAGCGGCTTACAGCTTCGTTGATAGGGAGCGGTTGCCGTGCTGGAGTTCTGTGCGATTGAGTCTCCCCTAGCGCAGCCTCGAAACCTCATTATCGGTCAACTCTGGAGTTCCATAATTGGGACAGGAATCTGCAAGTTGGTGGCCTTGAGCTCTGACTTTGAAAGGCTGCGCTGGCTGGCAGGCGCGCTGGCCTGCGCGACAGCAACAGCAGTCATGAACCTAACCGGAACGGTTCATCCTCCAGCCGGGGCCACCGCGCTCCTCGCGGTAATCGACGACCGAGCGTTGACACTAGGATGGTCCTTAATCCCTATCGTTCAGATGGGATGCGCGATCTTACTCTTGGTGTCGCTTATCCTGAGCAACATCCAGCGGCGGTTCCCTGTCTACTGGTGGACGGCAGAGACACTGTCAAAACGAAAAGCACCGGGTTGTGATGAAGAACGTGCTCAGAGGCCGCATGAAGGATGGTGGGACAAGTCCAATGCATGTTCCGTGGCCGAGACTCTACCGGGAAAGCCTAGTAGTAGCAGTACCGTTGAGACTAAAAATTCTGTAACTACTTCTGAAAGTTTACCGGATAGACGACGAACTAACTTATGAAGAATCCACTTTGATTTCTGTATCGGCCTACTTTGTGTATTGGCAGAAAGTTGTCGCTCTCCTTTACCCAAGGGATCAAAAGGGCAGCAAATCGCCTGCATCTTGTCCCGCCGTCCTACTAGTCCTATACTATATCCTAACCAACTAGCCAACGATGATGTTGTAATTGTGGTGTTACCCTATCCCATCGTCACGCTATGTTCAACTTGGCATTGAACGGTCGATACGACGACTAGCTATCATATGATAGTTAGTACCAGTAACCGGAACAAATCTTAGCCAAGGGGATCATGAAGCTCTCCACAGAAGACAATTAAGAAAGAGAAAAAAAAAAAAAAATTTCATCGGTAGATCTCAGAAATACGTTGAGGCACTTGGAATTCGTTGACTATTATGATAGTATCGAACATTAAGTTGGGTAGGTTATTCTGACTTGTTGCTTTTACTTGCTTATCATACAACCTACCTTATCATGGATATATACGTAATTACATGGAGAAGAAAGTAGAGTAGTGTCATAGGTAAGGAATATTTACCAACTTGATGTTGACTTGCCAATCAGAGGTTACGCAAGGATCGTATCTATCGTTGTGGTGGCGTTGGTTGAGGTCCTGCGAGTCAGTGCACCATCAGGTATTTCAGATAGAACGGAGTGCCGGAATTCTACCAACTAGTACTTAGGCAGGAGGTATTGCTGTGATGTACACATGATGTGATCCCCCCAAAGACCATCCCCGGTATCACCTGACCACTCGTTGGCTTCGCACACAAACAAACATAGACAAGTAACTTGACTTATTTTAAACTAACTAATTCACCTTCTCTTCGATCATATCATATCACCAAACCATCTATCCTTACGCTCCTCTCATTGGATACCATCCATTCATCCTCGTTGAGGGCCTGATATTTAAGGTTTCGGATGCATCTGGAAATTATTATACAGAATTCTTTTTTATTTTCATGTTCTTTTTCTTGGTCCCTTTTCACTGCGAGTGACTTGAATCCCTAACTATCATATATACTCTAATAACTCGACTTCACCCCGCCGAAGATTCACACATCAAAGAGAGCGCCATTCTCGCCAGCCCTTCCATCCTACCAAGTCTTTCTTTCCTTCTTCCTTTCTCTTTTCTTCCTGGTGAAGGACATTCGTTTAGTTCTCAGGTCTCCTTTCAAATTCCTATACACAATGGTATCAGCATCCAAAGCTGCCCGCCAGGCCAAGCGTGCCGCCGAAGGTGGCGAGAAGAAGAAGTTAGGTACTTCAAAGCTGGCTGTGAAGAAAGAAGCCAAGTCACAAGTGAATGGAGATGAAACGCCTACTTCATTAGAAAGCGATGGCACCCCTGTGCTTACAGAAGACGAACCCGCCACCAATGCAGAGAAGATGAAGGCTGTTGACAAGCTGACAGCACAGATGGACAAACACGGTTTGTCGGACCGCGTTACTACCGGTGTACTCGCTTCTATGACTTCGTCACGCGACGTGAAAATCACCTCCGCCTCCTTAGTCTTCCACGGCAGGGTCCTCTTTAGCGATACAACTCTCGAACTCAACTACGGCCGCCGCTACGGCTTGCTGGGGGAAAATGGCTGTGGCAAATCTACTCTGCTCAAGGCCATTGATAAGCGCGAGTTTCCAGTTCCCGAAAACGTTGACATTTATCTCTTGAACGAGGGTGCTCCACCTACAGAACTGGGCGCGTTGGAGTGGGTCGTAAAAGAAGCCGAGAACGAGCTGGAACGGCTGGATAAATTAGCCGAGGAGATCCTCGAAAAACACGGCCCCGAAAACCTCGTTCTGGAAGATCTATATGAGGTAGGTAGCGGCCCCGATAATCTTCGTGACAAACTCAGGAATCCTAATTTTTGTGCCAGCGTATGGAATCCATGGACCCTTCCACCTTTCAAACTCGCGCCTCTCTGATTTTGACTGGTCTCGGATTCAACAAGACAACCATCCAAAAGAAAACCAAGGACATGTCCGGAGGATGGAGGATGCGAGTTGCTTTGGCAAAAGCTCTCTTCGTCAAACCATCCCTCCTCCTCCTCGACGACCCAACCGCCCACTTGGATCTGGAAGCTTGTGTGTGGCTTGAGGAGTACCTTAAGAAGTGGGATCGGACCTTGGTACTCGTTTCGCACTCTCAAGACTTTCTAAACGGTGTCTGTACCAATATGATCGATATGCGCCAGAGGAAGCTAATGTACTACGGTGGTAACTACGATTCATATCACAAGACGCGTAGCGAACAGGAGACAAACCAGATGAAGGCGTATCATAAGCAGCAGGAGGAAATTGCCCACATCAAGAAATTCATTGCATCCGCCGGTACATACGCCAACCTAGTCAGGCAAGCGAAGTCTCGACAGAAGATTCTGGATAAAATGGAGGCCGAGGGCTTTATTCAACCCGTCATTCCTGATAGGGTGTTTACCTTCCGCTTTGCCGATGTGGAGAAGCTACCACCGCCCGTACTATCCTTTGACGATGTTACATTTTCCTACTCCGGGAAGAAGGAAGACACCCTGTACGAAAACCTTGATTTCGGCGTCGACATGGACTCCCGCACGGCTCTGGTCGGTCCTAACGGCGTGGGAAAATCGACCCTCCTTCGATTGATGACCGGGAAATTGAGCCCAGTTGGTGGTCGTATAGCCCGCCATACTCACCTTAGACTAGGGCTGTACAGTCAACACTCTGCCGAGCAGCTCGACTTAACCAAATCTGCACTTGACTTCGTACGTGACAAATTCTCCGAGAAGAGTCAGGATTACCAGTACTGGCGTCAGCAATTAGGCCGTTATGGTCTTACTGGTGAGGCTCAGACGGCCCTGATGGGCACTCTGTCTGAGGGCCAAAAGAGCCGTATCGTGTTCGCTCTACTCGCCATCGAGTCTCCTAACATGATTCTCCTTGACGAGCCTACCAACGGTCTCGATATCCCGACTATTGACAGTTTGGCTGACGCTATCAACGCCTTCAATGGTGGCGTTGTTGTTGTGTCACACGATTTTAGGTACGTTTCCCCTGGACTAATCTTGCCGAATACGAACATTGAAACTAATATGTGTCCAGATTACTTGACAAAATTGCTAAAGATATTATGGTCTGCGAATACAAGACCATCCGACGGTGGGACGGTACTATTGGAGAATACAAGGACTACTTGCGGAAGAAGATGCTATCAGGGGGGCAGGTTTAGAATGGCAACTCGATTGCGAATAGACCAAAAAAAAAAAAAAAACGAAAGACAAAACGAAACGAACCGAAACGAAAACGTGGGCGTTTTCGCTCCATCTGCAATTATACTCGTATATATCGTTCCGAACATCTTCCTTGTTTGCGATCACAACGAACGAACAAAATTCTAGACCTTACATCCTGTCGGCTGTATACCTCATCTTTCTCATATAGATTTCAGGATTCATCGGGTAATTCTTATGTTTCAATTATCATCGCAAGATAGATCTCTCTCTCCTTTCTTCACTTCATTGTCACTCAACAGCCAATCTGAAGGCGGATTCTCTCCATTATTTCTAACGAACGAGTGGATGAATGGGTTGAAATTCCAGGGCAGTTATCTTCCTCGATGTCTCTAGCATTCCTTGTGAATTCCTTTTTTTCTCCTATATATGTGACAAGGAGGCAAAAAATGAGTGAGTAATCCTGAGATGAAGAAAGGAACAAGAGGGGAAAAAAAGGAATCAATATGCGTGTGGAGTGCTAACCAACTAACTTATTATTATATCTTGCTCCTCCTTACGTCTGATGAGGAGATCAATGTATGCATTATTGCATATACGTATGTACTTTATATACATACTATCATAACTGCATCCATCCAATAATTGCTTTATATATCGAAGCGCGAAAAATTCCCTATCATTATTACCTAAATACCGTAGGTGCTTAATCGATACCTACAAATATGTTATTAGTACTATATACACATTCATATAGAGGTGAGTAGGTAGCCACTAAATCATTAATCGATGGTTGGATATGTAGGAACGAGCCCAGAAGAGAAAGGGAAATGAAGAAAGTGGATCCCTGTGATTGGTTCAGTTTCTAAATCTAGATAAAAACCCATGCGGCCGATTCAATCGTTTGGCAAACATGGCATGGTGGAAATTTACAGGGAGAGTAAGAGCAAGAATCCAACACACTACAGATACAAGCCCTGTGGCTCACTCTCACTCTTGGTTTTCAGCACGCGTTCTCGGGCGGCGCGGAAGTCGTCCATCTGTACTCTCATCCGGCGCTCCCGCAGAGCCATCAGACCAGCTTCGGAGCAGATGGCCTTGATGTCGGCGCCGGAAAGGTCGTCCTTCTGGTTGATAAACTCATCGAGGTCTACGTCATCGCTAAGAGACATTTTCGAAGTGTGTAAGGTGAAGATCTTCTTCTTTGTGTTTTCTGGAAAACGTATTTGTTAGCTCGGTCCCCTTTCTACCTGACACAGAAAAACGGCTGGCTTACGGTCGGGATTCTCGAAGAGGATTTTTCGGTCGATACGACCGGGGCGGATCAATGCAGGGTCGAGACTTTCAATCTTATTGGTAGCCATAATCACCTTGACATCGCCCCTATCGTCAAACCCATCTAGTTGATTGAGCAGCTCTAGCATTGTTCGCTGAACCTCTCGTTCGCCACCGGAGGTCGAGTCGTAGCGCTTGGTACCGATCGCATCAATCTCATCGATAAAGACAATCGATGGTGAGTGCTCTGCAGCTACCTGGAAGATTTGGCGCACTAAGCGAGGGCCATCTCCCAAATACTTCTGAATCAGCTCACTGCCCACGATGCGGAGGAAGGTAGCGCTTGTCTGATTAGCCACAGCTTTGGCGAGTAGCGTCTTTCCGGTGCCTGGACTTCCGTAGAGAATCACGCCTTTTGGCGGTTTGATGCCCATTTCTTCGTAGAGCTCTGGGTGAAGTAACGGCAGCTCGACGGCCTCCCTGACCTCCTGAATCTGTGACTCCAGGCCGCCAATATCAGCGTAAGACTCCGTCGGCGCCTTGTCGAGCTTCATCACTGAGACCAGTGGGTCCGTATCATCCGTCAGAACTCCTACAACGGACACCGACTTGTGATGAAGGAGGATGCTGGCACCCGGCTCGAGAAGATCCTTGTCGACGAAAGACATGATAGAGACATAGTACTCGGGGCCCGTAGCGCTGGAGACAATGGCATGGTCGTCATCGATCATCTCCTCCAAATTCCCCACGCCCATGGGGCTACCCCTCATATCATCCACTCTGCTTCTTTCATCTGCATTCCGATCCAGAGTGTCTAAATCACCGGATGTTGATGGGGGCGCATTTGCCTGGGCTTTTGCCTTGCGGATCCGTTCCTGGTTCTCAACGTATTCCTCTTCTAGCAGCAAGTGGTCGTGAATTCGCTGCATGCGTAAGTACCGCAGTTTACATCGCGATGTCGGGTATATGGTGGGCAGTTTTGCCGCCGCGTTTGGACCCGCAGCTCTACGTTTCTTACGTCCGATTCGAGTGGTGGGCTGTGGTGGTGGTTCATACTTGGGGCGGTCCTTCTAGAGTAGGAGCTTTATTAGCCTGCATTTTCTTCGAAGACCAGAATTAAGTGTCTTCACCTTCTTGCTCTTGTCTTCTTTTCCATCACCCCCGGGACCTCCGCCAATATTGGATTGCTGATTACCCTATTATGCTGGTGTAAGCTGCGGGTAAATTAGGGGGTTGGCGATGGAATCGACACGCACCATCGTTAATAAAAGGCCTAGTCCAGCAGGTAAGTCCACAATAAATAGAAAGCTTCGATCCCGGCTTGGAAAGAATCCAAATTATCGGGTCTAGTGCTTTTATGACGAAATAAGGGCAGACGGGATGACTGCTAATAAGCTCTTGTTGTCGTGGCCTTGGAAATGAATATTCCAACGTCACTGCCAGGTTCACGTGATATGCATCGACCGGCTTACCTAATTGGTGTGTCTGCTGGTTACCTAACTATAGTACTGTGCGGCGGCAAATAACTAGCTAAAATTTTAGTGATTTCAGTTCGCAGCGCTAGAGCTGAGATAAAAACTAAGATTTAAGGGCGGGTGCTGTCAAAAGGGAGAATAATCTGAAAAGGAACAACCCCCCCAAATAATAATAGCACCAGATTTAGGTTTAATCTTTATATCAACCTTGGCCATCTTGTTACTCTCTGATTAACGAATTGAGGCTTGGTGGACCTAGTTGACCAAAAGCATTCTATTCCAATCATTTGATATATCATATAGCGAGTAAAGGTAGTACTAAATTATTCCTGCACGGGATTCCGATTTCAGGTATAGGGGTTATTTCCATGATCGAAATTAGTGAGAAACATTTATTTCATCGGGATAATATTGCTGACCGTATTGCATTACCTGTAATATAACTATATTCCTATCTCAAAGACTACATTGGAGAGGACCCGAATGAAGCTGGATAGTACTGGCTAAAGGAAAGAGAAGAGTCAAAGAAAGACCCAAATTTAAGTGCCTGTAGCGCCTCTATCTCGTGAATGTGTGCGCTAACCAGACGAACAGACACGAAAGCGGCGTTCCTCACAAAGCAAATAAACTAAAGCAAGTAAACAAGTCAAATATGAATATTTTTGGATATTTTTAGATTTGACAAATAAACTAAAGGCAAAGTCCTTAGAGAACCCTATTATTGCGTGATAGTTGGCTCACCGGAAGCGATTCCCAACGCTATCTCGAATGATACTGGATTTACTATCGATCCCTGCGATGTCCGCTGAAAACGAGCATATATTCATTGCTGCAAAGCTAGCAACAACCCCACAGAGACAGCAGCTAGCATATACCACTATAGAGTGGGTGCAATCTCTGAAGAACTGGGCGAGAGAGGGGGCATTTTATTGGTTGCCAGTGAGGTTCTCCATCGAGCGAAGTCACAGCAATTCCGAAGAATAGTCCAATCGTGTACTATGTACATTTGACGTGTTTGCAGTAAACAAACCAAATAAAAAAAACCACCTATATTTGTCAAATATATGAATTTCTTATTTGTATTTGCTAAATAAGCTAAATTGGTATTTATATTTGTTTACCTCATGGAGGATTTGGTTGCCCAGGCTACATGGCTCCCTCAGCAGGCCTGAGAGTACGATGACTACCCTCCTCCGGACGGAAGCAGTGGGCTTCAATGACTTCTTGCACAGCATTGGGGTACCGGACATAGAGGCGAGGTGCCCGTGCGGATGGGAGAGGCAAACGCCAAAACATGTGGTCATGTTTTGCCCTAACCTTGAGGGTAGAGACCGGATGCTGGCCGCTGCCGGCACGATGGACTATGCCACAATACTCAATACGGGGAGGGGGTTGCAGGCGGTCACGTCATGACTTATCCGTCAGGGGATGCTTCCCCAGTTCAGTACTGCGAAGGAGATGCTGGAGGCGGACCGGAGTGGGTGGCGACCGCTCCAGCCACTGGGGGGTGGTGAAGGGAGAGTTGAAGAGGCGGAGTAGGGGTAGATGGAGGGCCCCCATAGCTGGCCTATGGATACAGCGGTTATGGGGGAGACACGAAGCTGAAGGGAAGGTAGGCGGCGGCCTTGCCGTCGGCGCTGGAGGTATACCTGGGTTTTCCTATGTTGAGCATAAGGTTTTGTCCCACCTAGAGAGCGCGTCGCCTGCATGGGCCCGGATGGGATCCGCATCAGGCGTAAAATGGATTTAATAATATTTATATTTGCTTTGTGAGGAACGCTGTGCGAAAGTACCCATGATTCGAATGCGTTCAGAGGCACATCCTTTCATGAGCAGCGAACGGGAAGCTGATGAGCGGCAATAAGTATACCCATACCAATTGATAAGAATACTAATTATAAGCTACCTATTGCCCATCAACCAGCTTATAAAGCCTTTAATAGGCAGCATATCATAGTTATCAAGAAAGTCGACCGAAACGCATCAATTGTGGCCATCTATGGCTGCAACAAGCTCATCTGCCCTGTCAGACGCCGGCTCGAAAATGATACGTCGTTTTACTCGCCAGACTCGTGGAGATTTGCCTGATGATATACCAAAACATGGAAGCAATTTAGGTCCTGTGTTACGCTGTTATGAATTATTTTGTACGCGTCGTGGTTAGGGGTGGTGGTATTTTGGTAAATAAAATAATTACCAGGTATTTACCAAAAAACCCGGAAATTCTTAAATACCGTGGTATTTACCATGGAGTTCTATGATCATTGGTTAATGCGGTAAATATTGGTAAATATTTACCACAACGCGCGTTCCTATCGCGTGTTCTCGCTACTAAATAAGCACTCACAATCATCCGACATAGGAGGCGCGGCAAAAACGTCAAGAGCCATACGAGCTAGGTCAGTTTGTGAATGGTACCGTTTATTCCAGTATTCATTGGCATTGAATTCTTCGTCGTTGCCAAGCGCGATAACGTCTGTGTTGATGAATTCATTATAATGATCAACTGGAAAAGCTGGTCCGAGTTCATCCTCAGATCCCGATTGGTGTAGTAATTTAAGCCTCTTATGGTTCCTGATAGAGATGAACGAGTTCTCTTTCAGAACTATGGCCTTAGAGAGGTGGCTAGGGGTAGCGGCGCCGTTCGAGAATCTGCCTCTATATTTCTCGATCCAGAACTCCTCAACATCTTTAAAAGCTACATCGATTCACGGCTTCTTATCACCGTTGCCATTCCAGACTTGACAGTACCATTGGCTCTTCGGAGTCGGATTCAATAATATAGCTGCATAATAAGCCGGGGATTCGTCGACCTTATTATAATATCGTTCGCGCTTCTGCCAGGCGACTTCTGCAGCGGCGGCAAGCCAATTGTACTTGTCAGCTTCATGCTGCTTGTCTTACCTGCTTTGTCTATGTTTTTTTCGAGCATCCTTCGCAAACTGCTCAAATTTCTATCTAACAACCTGTATTTCATCTATCAGCCAATCTAGAGGCAAGATACAACACTTTATTCTTACTTACTAGTCTGTCTAAGAAGGAAGGACAAGTCGAACTGAGCCCGATCGGAAGCTGACTCATTTAGAATGATGGTCAGATTTCAACATATGATTTTGTCGGAATTTTCAACCCGAGTTCTTAAGATTTCCGTTGAAGAAGCTGGTGGTTGGCGCCACATTATTCTAGTGTAGTGTAGGTGTCTGGCAAGGATCATATGGTAGGTAAGGATTAGGTATGTGGTATGTAACAGTAATGTGTGCATTGAAGAATTTTTTTCTACAGCTCTGTGCCTTTACTGCTCGGCTAAATTGTGTGCGAGACTAGTTAGAACAAGTTCGGTAAGATGTGTTATTTCCAAGGTTGGTAGAACGGGCTTCTATACTTGGATCTGCCGGATCTATTGGATCCATCCAAGAAGCCAATCCAATTCCAATCCAAATAGCATCCAGTCCAGTCCAATCCAATAATCTCACCGTTCCTATTTACTTGGGTGAGAAAGCGACGTTTTAATATCGGATCTTGGAGAGCTTCTTAATCGCCGAGGCTTATAGCTATAGTAAACCCTGCCTACAACGAATTGAATGGTTAAGCCTCTGGATTCGTTATAGAGCATAATCATGATTAGTATTATGAGGTTTGAATTTGTTCCGTTCGTTATAAGCAGGGTTACTGTATTTTTAGGAAGATCCCCGCCCAAAGACCCTTATTTTATAGGGGACTATGAAAAGGCCCATTTCTGTGAGCAAAGAAAATGAAAAGGTAACAATCACATCGTCAGATCACACATCACTGCCATTTCTAATTCGGGCTCTTTCGATCTTAGCCCACGACACCTTAGAGAGATACAGGAAAGGAATTATGTATTTACTACATCGCTCTACGAAGGATAGAATATAATGTAGTGAGCTATGGGTGGCTGGTCCGCAGTTGAATAGATTGAATATTAATACCACTTAAGAAGTGGCCAACGAGCGTGTGAAGGAAAGGGAATCGATCAATTTTCGCGTGGAGAGCGATCAAGTCCTCCAAAAAAAAAGAGACCTGCACGCGTGCCTACTGTCACACAGCTGCTCATGCCGGCCGGTGCTATACTAAGCAGCCTAGGTTTCTCTTGTGTGATCTAATAGTTTAGTCTGATAGACAGATAATGAATCCCCGGGCCAAACTCCGACAGCCGAATCCCTACCCGGTAAGGTTCGGTGGAGTTAGCGGTCTTTGTTTAGGAGCCGCACGTAGTGCCAGTATTTTATGACTTTTCAAGCAGCGTCGTATGAGAACGAAGTAGGGACATTTCAAGTTGGTATCAACAGGCAGGCCTACTACATATAGATTGAATCACTTCTGTTGTCGGGGAATCGATGTGAGATTATATCAAACCAAACCACTCGGCTACAAAAGAGAAGCCAAGGCTACTCGCAGCTTAGTAAAGTACCGGCTTATATGGCAGTACTAGTAGGCACGCGCGCGGGCTGATAGATTATTAGGTATTGTGAAAATATTGGTGCCAGGGTGGCATTATTTTGGAGGCGGAAAGGTGGACATTTGAATGCTATATAAACATAGAGAATTTAATGTAGAAAATGTCATTCTACAAAATACATGTGCAATAGTACCTATCATGGTGCCAAAGTTCAGTAAGTTTTAATTATGAGAAAGTACCTAATTTGACTTGCGCATGACTTTCGCCTTTACTTGATAAAATTCCGAGTTACCTGGTTACCGTTATTTCTTTTGCGTCGCCCTTTCGTTTGCCCATATACATAGATATTGTTATGTAACGACTGTAGACAACCACACACGTGAGTAATTTCAAAAGGAAGATAAGCAAAAGGAGGGAAGCTGTGAGCTAACCTAATCTTATGTCGTAGGGAAGATGAGGTAGTAGTATTCGTGGCAGGACGCTCTGGGGAAAGTATGTCATTCTTGTTAAGTGGGTAGTTTGTGGAAGCCATATTTTGTTCCAATATTATGTCCAACCTCTATTGGTGTCTCCCTTTGGGTTGCATTTCTCAAATTCTGTCTACGATGCTTTTAATCCAAGCAAGCTAGATACCAAAGTCACTTCACAAAGCGGGAATATAAGCGCTGATAGCACGTGACAGATGAGATTCAAGAGATACATCTAGGATCTATGAAAGGCAACCCCTTCGAAGAGAAAGCGACGGGTCGCCAAGCACACCCAGCATATGAAAACCGTAGATTCATGTGATGACAGTAAACTGCCGCAGCATGGTTTCAAAGGTGTATCGTGTATCTTATGGAGGCCCTTCTCGTTACGGTAATCACACTGCCGATCGTCTAAGTGTTTGTCTTGAAAATGCCTCAACGTGGACTTGTACTCCCAAGCATGACGGTGCTCCAGTAGCGAGATGTTTCAGAAGCACTGGAGGCATCTATGGGGCATCTTAACCTATCTAATATCCTCGTCAGCCTCCTAAAGCAAGCTGCATGGAGGGAGGCCTTGGGCTCTTGGCGCTTACGAACGGTTGTTTGGCGTTTGTCAAACGCATCATTCAGAGCAGCTCATTTCGGCTGATCCCGGAGAAGAACCCTTTGAGAACCGCACAATATTCAGTGATTACTTTTGTGGCAACTCGTGTTCTAGAGGGAAGGGTAGGACGTAGGTCACGTGAAGAGCTGCCAGGGGTTGATTTGTTCAAGATATTTTGACTTCGGTTTATAGAATTTCCTTAGCTTCTTTGTCATGAATCGCGGTCACCGAGGATGTCGATGACAGCCTGCCTCCAACTGAAGGCTTTGCATATTTCCCTTTTCAAAGCCCGCGCGAGGCGGTTAAATGTTTTGTCCGCGTCCTTAGCCAGCCGACCTAGCCGGGACTAAGATCCAGTTGGCATGTTTCAACCTTAATATCCCGTCATTGCAGCTAGGTATTCAGGGTGCTGATAAAGCGATGCTCTCTCTTGCGGGCTAATATGTCATGGCCGTCTTTTATCGGTTCACGGACTAATCCACTAAATCGCCATGCATCAATGAGGCGTTAAGTTCACGACTGTTCATGATATTCTGCATATCGGCGTCGATGTCTCATGGTAGGTAGTGATCCAGGAAGGTCCAGATGATAGTGTGTTACATGATAAGATTCCGTTATGCTTGAACAAACCCTTCGTGTTGTCTCCCTCCATGGTAAATTTCCACTTGTCGATGAGACTCTGAATGCCCAGTGGGATTGGTTGTCACAGTGAAATCTGCAGCCGTACCATGTTGATTCCTTCACTATCTAATACTGGCGCTGGATAATTCCTTTAGGACGTTCCCAATCGTCCCGGAGAGTGCAGCCCTTGCTGATCCATCAAGAGACGGCCTCCCCCACCCCGACCCCGCTAGAACTTCATGCAGTGGTCTAAAAACTGATGTATATCATTTGGTGTCAACTGACGGAACGCCTCTTCTGTATCAGTCGATTTTATAAGGGCATCACGTACCGCAGCATTCACCTGGTAATATCTCAGAGCGGGTTGGTAGAACGGAGCGTCAGGTTGGAGGTGCATCCTGAGACTCACTTGTGCCACCGTTTCTCAATCCATATTCCGAATGTTAGTCGCCCATAATCAAGCGGAACATTGGTTAGATCCTCATCAGTATCGTCATTCGGATCATCACTATGATCTAACGCCTCAGACGGGGAGTCAGTCGAGCAGTCTCCATGGGACTCCTAGTGCGGGCCATCTGGGGCAAGCCAAGATGAGGCAATAGAGATATGATCACTATTTGCGTTGTCTGAGCCTTCACCCCCGGGATACGGACTTTGGCGTGTCGAGCGATGTCGGTCGCTGTGGGACGGTGTGGAAGAGGATATTGTTAGGGGGTCGCAAGGCCAGAAGTCTCACGGCTCGAAGCTCTAAGCTCCTGGGGCGTGAAGATATCAATGAGACCCTGAGTCCAACGGATTAAAGAGGATGAGGGGCTATGATCTGGTGAAAGGTTGTATGTGCGTGCGGACCCCGGAGGTGACGGCATCATCTTATGGACGCCGTCAACAGCCTCAAAGCCCAGGGAGGCCTTTTTTGACTCCCTCGTGAAACACAGGATGATCAAAACGAAAGTAGTCAGAAATCGCACAAAAAGCGTTGATCAAGAATAGAGCAGATTTGAGCGACTGTGCAGATGTTTAAGCCGCCAGCCATGATCATGTGATGGACACGCCCGCTCGGGCGGCGTGGTCGAAAGGGTGCAGCCGTACGTGGCTCGAATGAGTGTTCCCGCTTGAAAGCTCGCATAAATCGCGATTGTGATGGGGAATAACCATCAATAGAATTCATTATTTACTACAGTAGCATGGAACGATAACAAGACTCCGTATTATTGATGCATGCATGTACTACATATAATGATACTGTATAGATTAGAATTAGAATGCCTTCTTGAGTAGGTAGGACGCTTATTTTTCTAGGCTCTATATATAACAAAATATCCCTATTGCTGACTCTCGAATCGGAGTCACGATAGTAGTTGCATGTATTACTTCACGACTAGTATACTGTACTAATAAAAAGTTAACTCTTTCGAAGTTCGTCGAGTGACTCAAGTCAACCAAACCAGGCAAATCTGCCTGACCAGCTCAAAAGACCAACTAGCCCCAAAGGTCCCACCAATTTGGCTTCTTTTCTTCCTGAGTAGCCTCATCCAATTTACTCTCACTCTCCTTCTCTTCAACTGTTCAACCCCCCTCCGCAACGTCTCACCCCCACGGGACGGAGGATATCTCAAACGTCGCTTACGAGTACCCAGTCCAGTTTTCCATGTTGCCTATCTGACGTATATCACAACTGGACTAAACTGAATCGATTCCCAGTACCTCTCCGCCGTACTCCGTACTATCTATTATCATACTATCATATATCTAACTCCCGGGCGACGGATTCGGGACCCCTGTCCTTGTTCCAGTCAAGTCTCCAAGTCCCTTTCCTTAAGGCATCTTCATCGTTCGCCTGAGTCAAACCTCAAACCAACTTGAGTCAGGTTGTTTTTTCCCTTTGAGGTTTATTACCATTATTCTGGAGCTTTCTACCTGAGCCGTTCGCTATTTATTACAGCGCCATTTATCCGCCACACTGTCGGGCCTTTTAAGTAATAAACTTTCACCACTTCCTGCCGCCTGAATTCCGCTGGCGACTAACTAGTCTTCAGCCCTCCAATCTCTTAAT
The DNA here is from genome assembly GCA_019804575.2 of Pseudotulostoma volvatum. Classification (NCBI taxonomy): domain Eukaryota; kingdom Fungi; phylum Ascomycota; class Eurotiomycetes; order Eurotiales; family Elaphomycetaceae; genus Pseudotulostoma; species Pseudotulostoma volvatum. The sequence goes on along the minus strand of JAHQZX020000042.1, from coordinate 54,230 downwards.
TTCTTTCAGTCTTCTCCCGAGCTCTCTTGCTACGGTAGGATTCCGGGTTCGAATCTGTCGTGTCCTCCTCTACCTCCACCTACATAGAAACCTACCTTGACGAGTCGAGCGCCTGCGACTCGATCGGGTACACCCGTCGCCATGGCTTCCAACCGCGCGCGTCGCATTGCGAAAGAGATTGCCGACATTCATAGTGATCCTCATTCGAAAGTGACTGCGGAGCCTGTGGGCGGTGACGACCTCACTCATCTACGAGGTTCCTTTCATGGTCCCCCGGGAACACCGTATGAGGGTGGCACCTACTGTGTGGACATTAGGATCCCAAATGAATACCCCTTTCGGCCCCCGGTCATGAAATTTGAGACGAAAGTCTGGCATCCCAATGTCAGCAGCCAGACGGTGAGTATCCAACGGTGCTCGAATGGCCTCGGGTTGGACTGGGAAGCAATCGTGGGGAGGGAACGAAAAACGGCTGATCGTCCAATAGGGTGCTATCTGTCTAGATACTCTCTCGACCGCGTGGTCTCCCGTACTAACCATCAAGTCAGCGCTGCTCTCTTTACAGTCTCTTCTGAGCACACCAGAACCAAAGGACCCGCAAGATGCAGAAGTTGCTAACATGCTCCTTCGGAATCCCAAGGAGTTTGAGCGTATGGCGAGGGAGTGGGCAGTTGTCTATGCAAGTGCGCCTAAGAAACAGCTTGGAGAGTCAAGTGGTGGCGCAACAGAGGAGTCCATCCGGCTACAAGAGCTAAAAGCAAAGGAGGACGAGGAGCATGATCAGCTTGTCGCGTACGTTTCTTCCCCGCTTTCCTTCCCAAAACCTACCTCTTCGCTGATCGCTATTCGTAGCTACGATGGATACAATAAGGATCTCATTGACCGATTTTGTAGCATGGGGTTTGATGTTGACCGGGTTGTTGCTGCTTTTAAGTATGTCGGGATTGATCGCATGGGAGGTGAGGACTACGAGTTAGAGGAAGCATACATGGGGGATATTACTGCCCGACTTCTGGGCGAATCATGATTGATGAATTGGACTTGCATCAGAATCGTTGTTACTTTCTGGACAGGCCGCTGGAACCGGTTGTGTGTATGGTGCCTGGCGAATATTAACCATCATTGAGGCGTTATGTATAGCGATCCAACTTGCTTTAAATGCCGTGGTTTTTGCATTGTCTTCCTTCCCCGCCCCTTTTTATACCGATGCTATTTCATTCATATTGATCTATGATAGTGTTTAGTCACAGCCTAGCATGGCTATTAACTCTTTCCTCTTACGAACAGCTCGTTTTCACCCCATTTAAGGTAGATGGCCACAGAAATCTCCGGTATGGCGAGAAATAGCAGAAATAGTGTTGTGAAAGATCACTGTATTGGTCAGCGAGTCAGGGCCTGCCATCGATAGTTGGTGGTGTAAGTCAGAACAGTCAGGATCTTGTAATAGAATGCCAGAATTATCGTGTGGTGGGAAAAAAAACAAAGAATGGAAAAGAAACCATTCCACTACAAATTCGTTAGCTTTGTCGAAATTCTATAGAACCAGATTAGGTTCAGATACATACATGTAGAGTAACTACATCTATAGACCACATGATGCTCTTCAAGTTACATTATGATTTATTATCCATGATCATGAGATGCTTTTTGCATTAGAGTCTGGTTTAATAATTTGATTGAGTAGCCCGACAAAAAGAACAATACATCTATAGAGTGAATACGTTGTGTATCTCCCTCCCTCCACATATTTGTAACCCACTTTTTTTTGGCCTTATGGTTTGCTGGGCGGCATCTTTTCTACACGTGACACTGTGGAGTTATACCTACCCCATATGTAAAAAGGCGGTGTTGGGCATACTAATCCTATGTTGGCAAGCCTAGCCCTTGGTCATTGGTTTCAGAAGGCCAACGAATCTTGCTACATACAACTGTTGAGGAAGTCTATATATCTCTGGTATTGCATGGATGTCAATTCCAGTTATCAAGGGCCCGGGTATGACATATAATCATAATATCATAATATGTAATATGTAGGAACTTGTCAAGCAAGGACCTTAAGGCTCCAGAGATTGCACTTAACCGGACATCCTTATCTTTACCAACAACATAAAGCAAAGATATCCCGTGGTTTCTCTTGATTCGCAATATTATTATGGTTTCGGGCGACAATGCGTGTAGGGGGTGGGGTCTTGCAGCTAGGAGGCGCGGTCTGCCTTTTTCAATCCTTCAACTGTATAATGCTGGGCGCCTCCTCTCCTCTACGCGAACCCGATACCTGGTGGGTTTGCACATTCTATCGCTGTGACGAATTCTTAGGGGGCCAAACTTGAAATCACCAACCTTTTGCTACTTGCAAGTTTTGCGACACGACACTAAACTTCACACCCCAGTGGTCCGATTACTCTATATATTCTATAGTATCAGATGATACGCCGAATCTTAATGTTCTACGTGTGATCATAGGCGATTCTGACGAAGCCCAACCCAACCATATTAACAAGGCTGCCATAATGATGCTCAATCAAACAGAGCCTGGCGAGTCCTATTACAATAAGCGATAACTATACAGAAATTTTGTCGGATATTCTTAAAAGCGGAACGGCTGAGAACTGATTAATAAGTCAGCTACCTACCTCAGTTAGCGACTTAGACGGCGGCAAGCCATTGAAGTTTGCTAGCGCAAACGCTAGTACCAAAGTTGATATATAACTTGAGCGGGCTTCTTGGTAAATATCGAGTGGAGCACACTAAAGTTCTCATAGTTCTAGTGTGCAGCGCTAGTTCATGAGCTGTTCGCCTCAGGCTGTCGCAGGGCACTGACTGGTTTATTGGCACATAGCACCCCGGAATGGTTCCGATGTCCGAAGAGTTTGGGCAAAGGAGCTTTTGAAGTGGTTGAGGCTGTCCGCACGTTAACATTCTTTATAAGTCAATCCAATCACATATTCATAAATGAACGAAGTAAACTGGGTATATTGTATATTTTTTAGATATAGAAATCTCGTATTTGTGTTTGCTTTGTAAGGGACGCGCTGGTCAGAGATTCATTGCTCTAAAGGGCCATTGAATTTTCTGCACCTTTTTGGATTGATTCACATCGCATCATTAACAGTTCGCCAAAGATGATTTCTCAATCCCATAAACAAGACGTAAAGCACGGGAAATCACATCATATCCCCAATATTTTTCCATATAAAGGTTATCCTTGGAATTAAGGAACTTCTCCTCGGGCGAGGGACAATCAGATTAGTATGCTATCTCGCCCATTATCCATGATCATACAGGAATTGTCAATTGCATGGGATTATCGTCCGAGCTAATCGGGAATCGGAGCCTTTGTCTACGAGAATCAGTGCCCGAAAGCCATGGACAGACATGGGAAGACCCTTCGACAATTGATGAAGCAACACGTTTTTGTGGAGACAACCCGCTTGATGTGTGCGAAATAGGTACTGAGGAAACAAGCGAAACGAGTCAAGGCCGTAGGAGCGATGGTGAAGGCCAGACAGACTGGAAGGTGATCGTCATCGACGCGAAGGACCCGCTAGCAGAGAGGCCAAACAATGTTGCGGGTATACGTACTAGTAACTCTATGCAGCCGAGGTGTCTCGAAACGATGAAGTACTGGTTCACTATCTACGAGGTTCCAGATGGAAAGCCGCAGAATCGACTTTCTCTTGGGAAGAAATAATGGAAGAAGGGTATATATACTAGACGGGCTTTGCTTGCTAAACTAGGCACTAGGTTCCCAATAAAGCTGATCCAACGCTACCAATTGGGAGTGGGAAACTCTGGTGCAAGAGCAAAATACACATTCAACAACATTATTCATGCAAGACGTTGCTATTCCTTTTCCTACCGTTTTAATTTTCGGATTCCTCAACTCCCCAAAAAAACGCCATGGCTCTGCTCTTCTTAACCAAAGTTCATACTTTCTAACCCAATTTACATTCTCTATATAGTTGTGACCTATCACACATATATTAAAGACAACTTTCCACATAACGCGGATATCAGTACCCAAAACCACGATTTTGCCTCTAAACATGCCACCAACAAGTTCCTGCACCTAAGTGGGCTAGCTACTGACAAGTCACGCCCTCCCCACTTTATCGATGGAGTTGCGCTATCTACTCAGCCAGTGACCCTAAATATGGGTGGGTACCTTGAAATTCAGTGGTATTATTGGATTGAAGATGATTCGTACAATTCATAGCATGACCCACTAATCCAAATGATAGCGGTATATGGTGGCAGAATGCTATGAACGAGTCACCCGTTCCAAAATAACAGTTTCGACGTCGTCACATTAGGAAGGAGGATCGAAAACAACTGTTGACTCTCTTTCCCGAAACGTATCGGAGGGCTTTATATGTGGTATGATATTATATAGGAAGGAGAATCGAGGAGGGGTAGATAGATGCGATCGGAGAACGTTATATAGAAGTCGGGAGGTAGGATAGAGAACTGCATCAATAAAGCTCAGGATCAACAGATCACTTTGCCAACGAAACTCAGTAAAGCTTTCTTCGCCAATTTAGCTCAGCGAATGCACTAGCTTAAAGGAGGAATCCGATGAGGCTGGAGGACGTGCTACCATATAGTATTGTAGTGAAGTTTGTGTAGAAGAAGCTTGATTGTTTAATGTAATATCATAGTATTGTCTACATACTTATTAGAAATGCGGGAAATGATACGTGGCAGAAGGGAATGTGGGAGAGCTATACTAGAGAGAATAGGGATACGGGAACTACATACTAAACAGTTAGCACATGGTGACAACAGCACCATCCTTGCATACTATACTGGCTTATGAAAGCTATACCAATAGGGAATGGATCTGGAGCGGAAAAGGTCGATTTCCCTGGGAAGCCTTTCATAATCTAGACTAGCGTAAACTTTAGCTATAGTGGACCCGCCTGTCATGCCAAAGGGTCCCTCAATTACCAGGCGTACTCTGCTTCCCCCCTTCTGTTATTTTTCCAAATATGTCATAGTATTGTTATACTACAAGCAATGTTCTATCATAGGATAGAGCCGTATTTAAATGTCTTGTGACGGTGTGGCGTTGATGCGTGCCAAAGAGGTCTCGGGTTGTCAACCCCGCAAAGTGATATGTAAATGTCCAACAGGATAGCCTCAGACGGTGGCTCTGTGCGGGCTGCGCCGACCACAAGCCTCTGCTAGGTTATAGGGCCCGGACCAGGCGGGGATATGTCAAGAAAAAGGGCCATAGGGCAGATATAGGGCAATGATGTCAATGGACAGTTTTTCCATCGCCGCCAGAGTCGATAGAACCGGTCGGGCTGGGTGCCCTTAGGAACCCAGTTCCTACCATGAAAGTGAGTCAGTAAGATGTTCTTGTGAACGGCAATGAGAGCATCCTCCTTTTTAAATTCCTTCTGTTCTTCCTTGTAAATACCAATAAGGTGTGTGAAAACTTTACGTTCCGAATCGCTGAGCTTATCGTATCCACTAACCTGCGAAACAAGGGTGGAGAAGGCGAGTTTCGTGAGCTTCTTAGAGATAAAAGGGTTATCCTTTTCAACATTAGGGTCGATATATTTCCATATTATAGCCCGTACAGCTGCAGCACGAATTCTTCAAAGTTAAAGCCTCCAGTTAGAAGATCTAGTTGCGCGGGATTCAAAACCGTTATTGACGTCTCATTGTTGAATCAATCGCGGGGATCATCTCAAGAAAACGACTCTCGTTAACTACTTCCTTCAGGTAGCAAATGAATCTCTGAATAGGACTGTTTTCCCTCAATTGGCTAACGATGTTTCTTCCTAGGCGTTGGGATGTAGCCGAATACGAGCCTAAAACAGTGACGCGGCTATAGCAGAGTTCGCAAGTTATGATGATACTTATTATCGTAAGGTTTAGTCCTGACAACAGCAGCCAACGCCAGCGAGAAGTTCGAGACATCTGTAATGAGATCCGGAAATGTGTTACCCACGCCTCAATGGATCCAGCAAATCCGCACCAGAACCTCATAGTGGCCTGCGCCTCCAAGTCTTATAGCGACGATAGACAACGAGTTCTGGCGATAACGAGGTTGGCGAGGATGAAGACGAAGAGGATGATGCGGAGAGTATATTGATTCCAACTGGCTCTGGAATTGGGAAGTCAACAACATTCGTGGGATACTAATTTGAAGGTTGTTGGCGGTCGCGTCGCTGGTAACCTCTAAGAAAAGAGAAATACTGTGGAGCCCTAGTAAACTTTCCTTGTAGGCCCCTTTGAAGCGGCAGGTTTATATTATTGGTTCTGAGATACACACTAGTGGCGGTGGCAGCTTACCAACACTACATGGGAATATGAATAACTATGGTGGCGGACATTCAGAAGCGGACCACCGAAGTCGACTCACAAAAGTTGAATCACCACAACCACAACATGGCTAAATCGCGTTGGAGAAATCGTAAAATTAGAGGGCATATGCCAGTAAGTAAAGTTACGATTTAATTTTGATTATAGGAGGCCGGCAAGGTAGGATTGAATCGAGTTAAAGATCACCTGATTTTAGTGAGGGAAAAATTTTTTGATCCCCCCACAGTAACTCCACTTTATGACCATACCAACTTAGGCATACGTTATTCCTATTTAGAACTAGTCAAATATTTACACGTGATTTCTCTCTCTATGCTCATCGATCATCACCAGGCATTCTTTAGATCCATTCTCATACAGCTATTAAAGCATGCAGAGATGGTCCCGTTACCGATATGAGCTACTATAGGCAGGGTTCCTGCAGTTCCAACTGCTGGTGCCGCGTTATCACTCAGCCTCCGAAATCTTTTCGTTTCAGTCTCAGAGTCTAGTTTCGATGATAGGATTGGCAACTTACGTTTCGTATTGGCCAGACGCTGAACCTGAGCCGATCGCTTACTTAAACGAGCCATGGTGACAGTGTTATGATAGTATTCTTGATTTGGTATATAAAATAAAGGATGGAATGGAATATTTGCGGGGGTCATTCCGCTATCTTAACGCGTTGTTCGCGGAGCGTTTGGCAGCAACGTTACCTCAAGCGCCCCAGGATAACGCCCAAACGCTGAGTGGTGAAGGTGTGTACTCGGGTGACGAAATGGTTAGCGACGGATCTGGCGGGAACGAAGGAGGAGACGCTGCTGCCGGGACAGCAGACAAAGTTGAGAACAGCGAACCACTACGCAACTGCGACAGTAGTGAAAAAATGCCCGGGGATGGCCAGGCTGAAGGAGATACTGTTGCCGAAAGCCTAAACGAACAAGGGTGTTTGTTAGGTTACCCGAAGACTCTCCTTTCCGGGTTGCACACCCGTTTCACATCGTGAAGCTGGCAGACAGTGTGCTACCGCTCGGCGAGGGTGTAGAATCTGTATCCTCTGTCCGCACGGGAATCGCAGTCACCCTGAAGGCTGGGACCACAACGGAGGGCCCGCTACAGCAAAAAGAAAGAATTTCTAACGCTCTGAGCGGCGGGGCGGTTCGAGAGGGATGAAAACTGGGTAGCGGTGAAAATACACCACCTCAGCGCTCGGATGTTCATCCTCGGTGGGGACAATAACAGCCTGACTGTTAGGGAATACCCTCATAAGTATAGGAAGATCTCTACTACAACGAGTTGTAGGAAGATTTCCACATGATCTCTATCAACAACGCAATGACCCAAACTATCATAACAACTACACTAGGAGCTGGCTCTATAAGTAGAGCTGTTCTCCCTCTCCTTACCTTTCTTTCCTTTTCCCCTTCAACGAATCCTTGTATATAAGAAAACTTTAGTTATAACAAGGTCTTTTATCCCGTAGCACTGGCTTTCAGGGATGTAGCAATCGAAGGGGATGTATTCCCAGAAGCTACTGAAGCATTCGGCACGACACCAGAATCTGGGTCCTGGATTCAGCAACAGAAGGCTGCGATACCGCATCTGAGCACCGGCGTTTAACGAGGAAAACATGAAGCGCACCCCCGAGTGGGAAGTTGTCTTGGGCACCTGGCTGAAGGTCGAATACCCCCCTAAGGGAGTGCGGCCGCCTCAATGTAAGAAGTGCTGGGATCTGCATAGGCTGAATACTTGCAAAGCCGCGCCCAGGTGTAGGTTGTGCGGCGACTCAAACCACGACACATTCAAACACTCCCCGGAGAGCATGCCTAAGTGTGTTAACTGCGATGGACCGCATGCGGCAGCAACGCATAGACACACAAGAACCCCCTATGCACTAGCACCCAAACTTCTCCCCTTATTCGTATTCATCATGGCGGCTGCTACGACTAGAGCTAAGAAAAAGAATAAAAGGAAGGCCGAGGTCTCGGCACGCGCTGTGTGCGACGTGTCGCGTCCGTGTCTGGACAACAACCCTGCCCACGACCTACATGAAAGACACCAGCTGGAAGATGGATGTGGGAACCCTGCAAGCAACATGATGATAGATGAGGCATGTGATACGACGCCTGGCCCCGACTTCATTGACAGGCTCTTCGACACACAGATGAAGGCAAGAGCTGAGACACACGCTCTCTTGTCGGAATTCTGCCATGGGTTCGACAACCTTATCGACCAAATGCTTACCAAATGCGGAACAGACCAGGTAGCACCCTGTGTGGCTCACGACTTAATGGAGTGCTTGAAGGCGAGTGTCGTCAAGCACATGGGACTCGAAGACAGCATCTCTCGTGAGCAAGTAACGATTGCTCCCCCCTGTGACGTGCAGGGAAAGGAATCGACCCCGAAACCAGAGCAACCGCAGCCTAAACAAGCGGGCCCGCTCCAAACGGACCCCAAAGCTAAGGAAAGGGCCCCTCAACCCGAGGCCCTAAAGACATACGCTGAGATTGCCCGGAAAGCGGCACCTACGAGCCTCCCGAAGAGGCCGGCTCAGCCTACACCAGCCAGGAAGCCGGCCCAATCAAATAGGGTGTTCATAAGGCTGCCAGAGGACTCGGCCCTACGGTCTGTCCACCCGCTATACGTCGTAAAGACGATCAACGGCATCCTCCCACTCGGCAAAGAGGTTGTGACGGCCTCCTTCGTTCGAACCGGGATCGCCGTCACACTGAAAGCTGGGACTACGGCGGAAGACTTATTGTCCGACAAGGAGAAAATTTCCCAAGCCCTAGGGAACGGACGAGTCGAAGGCGATGAGAAATGGGTGGTGGTTAAGGTGCATGACCTCCCAACAAGGATGACAATGCTGAATGGGGTAAACAGCCTGTATGCCAGAGATGTCTCAATCGAAGGAGACGTCCTCCTGGAAGTTACCGAAGCTTTCGGTGTGGCCCCAGAGTCTATACGCTGGGTCAGAAAGCAGGAGGGATACGGAACAGCCTCAGTTCGCTTAGCTTTTCGGGCTGGGGGATTGAAGGATACCCCTGGCCTGGCGCAGGGTAGAGTATCCTACCTCTAAGGGTGTGAGACCGCCTCAGTGCAAAAGGTGCTGGGGAATCCACAGAACGCAAGGTTGTAAGGGCACGCCGAGGTGCAGGCTGTGCGGTGACCTAGGTGATCGGACAGCTGAGCATCCGCTCGAATGCTGTATCAAGTGTATGAACTGCAATGGTGAGCATGCAGCAGACAGCTCTTTCGTGTCCCAAGACAGCGCCGGTCTCCCGGAAGCCCCCGAGGCGCGAAAGCCAGCAGACGCCGGATCGTTTGCAAGTCTAGATTGTCTTTGTTTTTTTTTTTTTTCCCTTTCTCATGCTACACAGCACAGGCTACAGAGCACCCAGGTGATGTCTGGGAGGTACCTACCTCCGGCGCCAATCAGTGTCAGTAATTCCGTCCTATGTAACCTTTCGGCCACTTAAAGACGTTAAATAATACAACAACAACAAAGGTGCAGCGGACAGCCAGTCATGCCCTAAGACTGTGCTGGTCGCGCTAAAGGCACACAACCACTGGATGTGGACCCTGCGCCACCCGGACTATGACGTATGTGCGCAAGGGCCTGAAAGCGATCCAGAAATGCCCTAATATGGAGGCGGTGTCCCAGATCACGCAACGTGCAGCCGTGCGACGCGTAAATATCCATAGTAAACTGCACAATAATATCCTAATTAAGTCCATTTCAATGTCTTTCCCTACCAGCAGCCGCTTTCGCTGAATACAACGCTAGACTTGCTACGGCTATCTAATGCTTTCCCAACACGTGGTAATCAAAGAATCCTCCCGCTAGCTCTGCCCGGCGAAGGATTCTTTCCTTCGTTTGAGAGCCTCAAATCCGCGGCCTGCAAACATACTAAGTTAGCTGGGTGGTGTATCGCTATAGGGAGAGGTTCAAGGGTACATAAGGGCCGACAGATCAAATTCTTGGTCTGCAAGCACGGCTATGAACGTGACAGTAGGGGGCCTAACGAGAAAGACCAGAAGAAGGATGGGCAATTTAAGAAGCCCGGTTACCCTGTCAAGATGAAGGTTAATGAGAGGCCTGATGGATCCTGGGAATTGCGCTAGATGGAAGGCCGACAGGAACACAACCAGGATGTCAAAGACGCAGCTTCTTACCTCGAATACCGCCGCTTAAATGTGGCCCAAAGGCGCATAATTCATGTCAATCATGCCGCTGGTGTTAGTGCTTCTCGGACGGAGGTAGCATTTCGAGCTAAGGACCATGATATCGAGATTATCTCTCGAGATGTCTTTATCGAGACTGCGAAGATGTCGAGGGAGATGAGGTAAGGGAAGGAGACGAATCAGGCCTTAATTGACGAGCTTACTGCATTGAAAGAGAAGGGAGAAATCATCTTTGAATACACGATCGATCCTGATACCAGGCGAATTCAAAAGGTCTTTATTGCAGACGGCTGGTAAGTTACTCTGCGAAGGGTTTTGGAGGTGAAGTTTATGCTAATATTTAGATCAAATAGATCCATTGCATATCCGAATGAAAACCCCTATATTCTACTCCTCGATCGTACATATAAGACGGATAAATGGAGGATGCCACTACTTGATATGCTTGGTGTCCACGGCCTCAATCAAGGGTTTCCAGTTGGAGTTGCCTTCCTCAACCATGAAACAGAGGAAGCCTTGATTGGGCTATATCACCTGAAAAGTTGTTTTAAATCCGGCGTCTTTCCTTCGGTTATTGCTACTAACTACGAAGAGGTGCTTGCTTATTCAAGCCATTGAATCAAAGTTTCCAAGCGTAAAGACGATGATATGTTTTTGGCATGTTGACATGAACATAGTTAAGAACTGTAGGAAGTACTTCGAATCTGAGGACGACTAGAAGCTATTCTTAAAGGGGTTTAAAAACTGTGTTTATGCCAAGACCTTAGAAGAATTTGAAGATACCGTGATGGGATGGAAGGCGGAGTTTCCTTGGAATAGTGGCGACTCTCACATTACATCGCCAAATCCAACGCCGCAAGAATTTCAAGTGTGATCTGTTGCTCTACAACCTCGATATGTTGCCTTATTGTGACCCCATTGACACATGCAGAGCAGTGACGTAAAGCGGGTTGCATTTCCTCGTGTTGATTTAATATTCGACCAGTTAGATAGAGCCCATCGAATCGTTGCATGCTGGCGTTAGTGTGCCCGTCGATTTGCCTCTTCAGTCCGGTGTCTTTGCCGTGGTTCTGGATCGAGAATCGGAGGCTCAGGAGCAGCTAGTTCGGCGCCAGGAAGAGGCTTAATATACCAGTGCCAATAGAGATGAAAGTAGAAAGATTGAATTTGAGAATTCTCTCCTTCCGCAAGCCGAGCCTTAATCATATGCCAGCAAGGGATTCCCATTGAGCGCCAATAACTTATTGTGCAAATAGAGTTATCCTCTCCACTGGCAGGCCGTCCTTGACGCTCTTTTCAAGTTCGTGTTTGAAGATAGCCCATTGCTGGTGGAGCTCCCACAACGTATCAAGTGTAATGTGGCCCCAGAGATCACTATAAAGCTCACACATCAAGGTAATTAACGAGTCCCCGATTGTTGCCGAGCTTGATGGGTTCGACACATGGTGAGCGCCTTCAAGGTGAGACGCTGTAAGGGTTCCTCCATGAAAGAACTGGTCAACATAGGCATGAATAACCTTCTCCTTTGTAGGTCCCTAACCACTTGCCCAAGACGGTAAGAAAGTGTTAAACGATGTCCTTCCTTCTCAACCCATTCTTGGGCCTATTCCCCAAACGTTCCCTATTCTCGACGAGCTGTTGACTCCGCTGAACCTCTACAACACATGCGGGACATTTACGATCAACGCCAAGGTTCAGTACAACAAAGGCCAGTTTGTAGCACTATGGGCTTCTCGATCACAGGTACCGACAATTCTCAGCCTTGAAGCACCAAGACCGATGGGTATGAATTCCCAAAACCACACTCCCACACTCAAATTGAACCCCCGCCATCTCGGAATAATTATATCCTCGGCACACGGGACTCCCGCTTACTCGACCCAATCACACGGATGGTTGGTCCTTGCAATTTGTATTATTAGACACTCGGGGAAATACGTAGTATAATGTAAATCTAAACTCTGTTTCCAGATTATTAGCGTTCATCCATTCTCTAATTAATATCCGCTATGTTCCTACAGGATATGCGATGCGACATGTGTCTTGTCACCTTGTCACCACCTAAGGATAATATGTATCGACAGACTACTATGCAGGAGTAGGGCATTTCGGTTAAGTGAGAGGTCAGTGATCATTAGTCCGAGACACGGAATGCTTGACATCGTTAATGAATACAATGCGGCCCAGGCTCAGAAAGGACAGGGGGGGCAGCCGAGCTAGCAATGGGATACCAGACGCAAAATAGCGGTATAGTGTGCGGCGACTTCAATCCGATCCGCATCACAGCTATTGGGATTTGAATGTGGACAGAGACAACCCAACAGCCGAGGCACTTGTGAATTGGTTGGTTGACCAGCCAATGGTCTCGCTTACCGATCCTCTGGTTCCAACGCGGGAAGAGGTGGTGATCGACCCGACCATTGCGACTACATAGGTGAGGGGTGGAGGCGTGTGTTGATGAGCGCTCTGCCTGCGGTAGTGATCATGCGCCTATTCTTGTAAGCGTTTGTGGCGCACAAGCAGCCCTTGGTGGCAAGCGTATGAGGCGCTTCAATTTGGACAGGTTGGACCTGGAAGAGTTTAGCAGAATTTGCACACAAGAAGCAACCACTCTAACCTAGCAAGCAAATGCGTGCCATCCGTGCCTCAGGCGGCGGGACGGGAGACAGAGGTGGTGGTGGAGCAAAGAGTGCGACGTGGCCGTGGCGGAACACCGAACCAGAAGGGGACTGGGAGCTCCACAGAAACGATGGATAACTCGAACCGGGGCTTAGGGAGGCATGGAACGTCTCTAAAATGGACCTCACAAACGCGGTGAAGAAGGCGAAGAACAACTTCTCATCTGAGTTAAGCGAGCCGAGAGAGGTGTTTAAAGCGGCAAACTGGGTGGGGCGGTAGCAGAGGATCCCTTTAAAGGACGCAGCAGGCAATACCTTAACAGATACATCATGCAGACCCATGTGCTCCGTGAGAACTCGCAAGATCTGGAGGCCCCTACTTTCCTGAAAGAGCAGATGTCTGGCCCCTTTACGCCTGAAGAGATCCGCAAAACCAGTCTCAAGGCAGGTAGTGCCACACCAACAGTGTTTCGTACAACTCCGCATCACCTGCTTGCGCATGCCGCGGGCATCCCGCCTACGGGGGGTGTACTGGACGACCTGTTGTACGGCGAAGCGATTCGAATGGCCTAGCTCGACCCGACACATATCTCACGCTTTTTCCGCTTTAACGGCAAGGTAGACCGGATCCTTGAGGTGCTGCCTAAGTCGATCCCACCAGCACAGTACCTCAGATACACTAGGCCTTGGCCCCTACCGCCTCCCGATAGGCCATTCGACAAGAAAGCGGAAGCCAGGGAGCATGCAGAGCAGAGGCTGCTAGCCCCGCATTCAGAAGTGTGGGCATATTCCTGACGGCTCTAGGAACAAAGCGGGAAGTGCAGGCGCTAGGTAGGTAGTGTATCAGGGAGATACGCTGTTGTCTGAAGGCGGATAGAAGTCGTGGATGCAGAAGCTGAGGCGGCCCTAAAGGCCGTTAAAGCAGCAGTGAACCACGCGCCTTAAGGCAGCACAAACTTGTGGCCGTGCCTCGACAATAGAAGTGTGGCCGACGGGATCTACTCCAAGGAAAGCACGGTTGGCTCGTCACAAACGGCCGACAAAATCCGGAAACTCCTCTGCAGCTAGCGCTATGGTGTAGGCCGAGCGGTATGGGTCCTAGGACATACGTCTGTGGTGGGGAATGAGAGGGCGGATCTACTGGCAAAGGCGGGGACGAGTCTAGCCATCTGGATGACACTGACCGGGACAAGAAGGTGGAGGAAGGAGAAGCTTAGCTCAATGTCTGCGTCGTGGGAGGCAACAGGCCAGGGCTGAGCTTACATGCAATTGTGGTAGGAGGAAGTCCCCCTGTCACAGCTGGACATGCATTAAGAGGGGCTTCCGACTGAGCGAGAGCTTTGTTGTAAAGCTCCTGCTGGCAAAGCCACTTCTGCAGCATATTAAGCACTATTGTTAACAAGGCAGTAATAATACTTGCATTTTTCCAAGGCGCATTTTGCAGCGGCCTCCAGACCGATTTATATTCGGGAGAACTTAATTTTGCTGCCTCAAGGCTTGAAATTCTGGAACAGCTCGCGAAGTCTTTGCAAGTATGAAGTCCAGAGTAGACAACCATTACCGAGATGATCATCATTTCCCTAACTATACATTGCGTGCTTGACGATGGCCATTCGACTCAATGAAATAAGCGACAACTCCGATGATTGAATGGAAGTTTAGAGATGTCCAAAGGTCAAACGAGAGATGAATTCTCGATCGGGTCTTCTCTAGCTCTTTTCTCTTTTCCCTTTTCCCTTTTTTATTTTTTTTTTGCTTGCCAAAACTAGCAAAAATCCAGTTGCGGAAAGTATTCCGACTAGGAAGGGATTCTGCTAAAATTGAACATAGAAGAGTTAAAAACTCACAGAAATGACTGTTCTCAACTTGGGAAAATGCAGTCCAATCAAAAACAATCCAATGTACCAAGAAGCTTTTCTAATGTAAATAGAAAGACGAGCACCACTGGACCGGAGCCTTTATCGCTAGATCGGGAAGAAGCCGATGACTGGCTAGGCTTAATTGATTTCTGATTTTGTCAAAGTTATGCTTAGAACGAAAATGAGAAGGAGTTCCATTGATGACAAGAGGCTTCTACCCTAGGACGAATCTCTCACCAAGACACAATTGACTGTAGTAGCGCTTGGTTCCTTGTCAACATGGACGATTTCGTAGCCGTCATCCCAAACGTAGGCCTTCTTCTTTTTGTTTGCCAGATCCTCCGTTTTGCTATATTTCTATCCATGAATTATAATGGGTTTCTGTTGCTTTCAAGCTCATAGGGGGAACCACCCTGTGAGTGGCTTCGACGTCTTTTATTTAGCCTTAGATGCCTTGTCTAGAATTTAAAAATCAAAAACCAAAAAAGTAGAAAACCATGCGAGTATAGAATGGTCATCTAGTCCTGGGCTCAATAAGGAGCAGACACCGACCTCTATGAAGAGTAACAAGTTAGTGGATAGAAAGGAGATGTAACTGACCAAACTATATAGAAACTACTTATATTCATGGCTAACGATATCAGTATCCCCCAAAATTATATTTGTAACCCCCCTAAATTACTACTAGTTCTTGCCTATACGTGACACTGCAAACTCTGGATAACTTTTTATCTCAACGCTCTGAGTCATCCGTTTAACTGTCAGATAGATTGCTATCTCTTTCCAACCCCTCCCGCCCCTCTCTGTCCCCATGCATAGGGTGACTCTCCGCGCCCCTTTAGGATGGCTGCTTGTTCTTCGAGCCCTTCACGCTCGCATGATGTAGCGACAGCGGGCCAGGTGCTGGCGGCGTAGTGCTAGCTCTGCATCGGCAGTTCATTGCAGTGCGATCTGCAGTCTCCTTTCTCTTTTCTGTTAAGAGTATCTAGAGTCCACATATAGTTGGTAAGCTTTTTGTGAACAATGTCTTCAGCCAAAACACTCTTCATAAATGTCTCTATATTGGTACGATTCGGATTGTTGGTATAGTTTGCTGTGAGTGGTTGGCAAGCCCTGGATACGGTCTTGTAGGCCTACACGCGAATCCGGGATGCTTGTCCCATCTTGTCGACGCCCTCATTCGACGTTGGCCGGGATTCTCCAGTGATAATGTAGCTGGTCCTTATGTACATTAAATTGGTTCGCAAGCAAGCAAAAGAGGGATTTTGGATACTGCATTTTATATTCAAGCGCTTCTCTAAGGCGAGCTTCGACCCCGAAGTAGTCTGACACAATTCACAACAAAGAATGTAGCGAAAATGTGGGTTGTGTGGTAATGATAGATGTGGTACGATTATTGTCGCGTTGAGCTGGCGCCCGCTCGCTTTAGCGAGGAGTGGTAACCGCTTGATAGCCTGACTGAGCTTGGCTTGATCAATCTTAGGGCCTGATTGATCAGGCTACCTAATGTTTTCGTGAGAGGACATCTGTAGATACAGATGATATATCAGCGGATATATCAAGTCACCGCCGTGGCCAGTTAGATTAGTCAGCCCCTAATGAGGTTTAGTGGCAAAATTCTTCATGGATAATAACGAAAGGCCTTACCTCCAATCAAACAACGAATCAAGAAACTAGTTGCCACATCCGGTTAGTACCGACAGTGACTGACAGTGGATAATCCTCAGATTGACCTCCCGCGTTTAGTTGTTCTCATTGAAGACTCATTCAACAGGAAGCTGAACATGCGGCACTATTTGAACCGCGTCAATCAGACTGATTATCGCTGGGGAGTGCGAAGGTGGGGCGATTCTAATATGGAAATGGCCTCTGGGATGCAAGTGTGGCAAGAATGGTCCCTTATCTGAATAAATTTTGCGTTCTCAAGCGAAGCTAGGGAGCCGGTGGCGTGGCTGATATCGTCTTCAATACCATGGTGCACTCATGCCTGCCGGGGGATAATCCGGTGAACAAGCAGCATTTTGAGCGGGCAGGGGAAGTTGGAAGCTTCCCGTCGAATTGGACCCACCCCGTGCCCGAGGACGGGCAGAAATTCAGATATTTAGTCAATATCAACATCAATGGTTGGTTTGCGGTACGTGGCCTAATTTTACCTCGCAACGATGGCAGTGGGGCAGTGGGGTCAAAGGCAGCCGGAATCGGGCCGAGCACTAGTCTAGCCGAGTTCAATCACGTAATATGGCAATAAGTAAGTTACTAGTACCTGGTTGTGGGGGCAAGCCGCAGAATGCGGAGCTCCCCACGGACACGGTCCTTGCTCCCTGAATAGGCCTAGATTAGCTGGTGTTCCAATTTTTCCGCCAAACTTACAAATAATTTGATGACTCCGTGCTGCACCTTCAGTACATGTGAGCGGGAATCAGTGTGCTTCGAGCCTCTGAGGACTAACTATGACTTACTGGAACTAGCAACTTTGGTATGACACGGTCCATGAATGCCCTCCTAATTGAACCTGAAATTTACGGATGAACCGCCTGCAGGAAGATCCCTCGCGAGTTGGCGTAGCGGTACCTTTGGCCGGTTACACCGACCATTTCTACTCGAAGCACTGACCGCTGGTTTGTGAACTCCGCATATCATTAGAGTACCTACCTCCGCACTATGATAGTTCCTACACCAATGTTGGTGCTACTATTGGTGTAATAACTTGATGCTTCCTCCCGTCAGTATCCTCTGCCGAGACTCGAGAAATGTCTTGCGAGGCGGCTGAGCGAACAGTTGTCATCATTGTAGGCCGCTGACTAGCTTCCGTGATCTAGAACCCACGGACTCAGGGGGTAGCTGCTCCCCTTGGACGTCCTTTCCCTCTAACAATCTCGGGATCCATTATCTCTAGCTGGGGATCCCTAGACTGAGGCTCTCCTAGAGGAGCGCCCGGCCGATGATAAGGTACTACGTGTGTGCTAATCTCTTCAGGTTGAATCTTGAATCCAGTTTGAGTATTTCCAATCAAGTGTCGGTGAAGATTATGCGCACAAAGGTAAACCATACTTGTGCGTAAATGCACCTGAGCAATCACCCCGTACGATATTGAACGGATTTACCAATCTCAAGTTGACGCTGTACGTGCCTAGTGTAGCAGCTTCAACCCAGGAGTGCTAACCTTGTATATACTTAAGCTTTTGGAACTCCTTCGCCTTTCGGAAGTGTCGAGTCTTTCAAGGCTCGGGCAAGCTGATTATCGTGAGAACGCATTTGGTTGAGACTCTGGCCGACCTAAGTCTATTCGGGGGGCTAAACCTGAATAGGAAAAAAAGTTAGCCTTGAGTGGGCAAACAATTCTTCTATTATGACCGCCTGCGTTTTTCTTCCTACATGCTCCTTTTCCTCTCGGAGTTACTCTTAGCTTCACTATCTTCTTTTAGTTAAAAGACGCTAGGATGACATCCCTCTTAAAGGAATGTAGAAAGTGCAAACAGTTTAATTAAGTTGGTAGTAACCGCTTCAAAGGCAACTAACTATACTACATTAAATCACTGAGAAGGGTGTCGTACGTCTTCCCGTCGTTTTTAGAACCACCTTACCGGTTAATTCTTTCCGTTAGAAATGCGAATAAGCCGCGTTAAAGGTACTATAATACTCAATTTCTAATTATTTTTTTAGCCGACTTTCCTCCCTTTGAAGCTCTCAATCCCAATACTACCATTCAACCTAAACGGTCCCAGGGTAAAAAAATGATCTAAAAGCACATGGACAAAACATCTTCTAGGGCTTGTGAGAAATGGGGGTCGGACTCCTTACTTGCAATGCCGTCTTCAATGCCACTTACAGCAGGTAAGTTATTGCTATTGGCAGTGTTGACAAATGCATAGAGCGCTAACTCGAATGCCTCGCTTGATAGGCTGATCATCGCTTCTCCAGCAGCTCAATCAGAATTATCGTGGCGACAGTAACGCTTGTTGAAGAGGATCGCATGACAGACATTGTGGCATCTTGTCACCCCCTTTTTTCATTGGCCGGTTGGTTTTTATATTTCGTGTGTCAACATATACTATGTCTCCTTGTATTGTGGTACAACCTCCTGGGACTCATTTGCATTTTCTTCGTACCGTGTAATGGACCGCCTGGCCAAGGCTTTTAAGCTGTGTCATGATCCTTTCGAAGCGGTTAGCAACGACATTAGCGCGGTAGAACTGGCGTTTCTGGGTTTGACTAAGGTTTGTTTGGTGGGGAGGGTTTCATGGATTCTATGCCTAGCCGGAGGTGAAACCCATAGTTAGTGAAGAACGATGCGATCAGAGGTGACATTGTTCGCAGCAAACTCTGCTAGTGGCGGCCACTGGGCCCAATCATCCTGGTGGAACTCATGGATGTACGGAGGCACTGCTCGATTCTACCGCTGATATGCTCAGTTTGACCATCTGTTTCTAGTTGGAAGGATGAGGAGGGAGTGTTTTAACCTGACCCCTAGTCGTTCAGATAGTTGGTTCCAGAACTGGGGTGTGATGACCCAAACCCAAGGCATAAATAGTGGATTCGTTGTACTAAGCTAAGTATAAGGATCTAAAGGAAAGGGAAAAAGAAAGAGAAACAGAACTCAGGAGGGAGACAATAGATAAATATACCACTTGTTGGTTATGTGACCCACCCCCGGAGCTTAGATCGTCACACTGAGACCTTCGGTCGGAGACAATATTATCGGGTGCGCCATGGAGATAGTAGACTCTGCTAATAAAGGAACCGAAAAGTTCCTCAACAGATAAGCTGGTTACTGGGATAATGTGTCACATTTTTGTAAGCCGGCAGACCACAACCAGGACATGTTTGTAGTTTCTACCATCTCGCTCGCAAACTGGTAGTAGCGCGATGTAATCAACAGAGATATCTAACCAAGCTTGAAGGATACCGGGAGGGGATGAAGGAAGCCCAGGGGCGCAGCGCGGGGCTCTTTAGTCTGACGTATAGCTCGCAGCATTTGACGTATTCTCCAACATCCCTGGATATACGATGCCACCAGCAGTCGCGAGAAATAAGGTTAAGAGTCTTTACATGACCTGGGTGGCCAGATGGCTCACTGGAATGTGTTCGATATAGGATTTGTGTCCGGAGCTCATCATTTGGAGTTGCAAAGAGCCTGTATCGGTAGTAGACACGATTGCCAGTTATCCTGCGGTTAACTATGAGAACACGTAATTCCTAGCGCAGTGCTCTTGGTGATCGTTTTACAAGGAGTGTAAACTTGGTCAATCAGACCATCATCAATCGGTCGATCCGTGGCAGCCAGGATGATGTCGATAGGGACTGTAGACAAATCTCTTGTGTTAACTTCTTGCAGGAGCTGTTTGAGTATCTCTGAGTCAAAGCAATCTGGTGGGAGCACAGTCCACAGATGGTTCTTGACCCAATCATCATTGGCATCTGATTTTGCTGGCTGGCCCCCTGGTTTTCGGCTAAGGGCATGGGGGCGAGCTGCTTTTGAGACGGGGCGGTAGACGATACGAAAGTTGAACTGTGACAGGATTTCCGACCATCAAACCTGGCATTGGCCAAGGGCTTTAGTGGACGTTAAATACCCCAGGTTCTTATGATCTGTGATGATTTCGAATGGATACGTGGTTCCTTGGAGCCCCGGTCGCCACTCTTTAAGGGTTTTGATGATAGCTAACAGCTCCTTATTATATTTTTCATAGTTGCATTCGCAAGCTGAGTGCTTGCCCGAGAAGTAGGCTACGGGTTGTAGCACGCCATCCCGCCGGATACCCAGTCTTAGACTAGCACGTCGTCTAGATATGCAATACAAGTCTTATCCAGGTCATGGAGGGTGTGGTTGATGTAGTTCTGGAAAGATGCTGGTGCATTACGGGAGGTAATAAAAGACTCATACAGGCCGAAACGTGTGATAAATGTAATTTTCCACTCATGGGCCTCAGAAATATGGAGCTTGTTGAACGCAGCAATGGCATTAAGCTTTGTATATCTAGGGTCTCGCAAATCAATGGTAGTGGATAGCGGTTCTTGATACCTCCGGGTTTGACTGCTGGTATCATTGGGGCAGCGCACTGTGCTCGTGACTCCCAGATGAAGCCTTTACCCAAGTTGTCGTCCAGCCATTTGCGGATCACATAGAGTTCTGACGGAGAAAGGGGCCGGTTCTTTTGGTAAGGTGGGGTATTTCTCGGCAGAAGCTCTATCTTGTGGTCCCATGCTCGGTGTGGTGGAAGCTCATTAGCAAGTTTTGGTAAGAAGCCCTCATATAGGTCAGTAAGCCATGATGGAGAGAGCTTCAGGATATCCTCTTCCTTGAGATCCGGGTTTCCTTCCATAAATTTCTCAATGTCTGCTTCAGAGACACGATTCAGTCGGAGGGGCTTCTGACACTCGTCTAAGAAGTCATGGAATTCCTTTGGGAACAGTTTTCGTATTTGTTCTCTCATTCCTCCCGAGATATCCTGGAAAGCGGTATCTGGCAAGTTAGGGAGTGTAAGGGTAGCTGCTCTTCTCTCATCTTTGGCAAGGTTGTTTAGTTCATTCCACGTAATCTTCATAACTTTCATACCTGGTGTACGGCAGACCTGAAGGAAGTTTGGGGCTATAGACATTTTAATATCTGCCAGGTCTGGCCGCTCAGATTGTTGGTAGTGATCAGTGGGTGCCAGCTGCAGGATCGGCACGCTAAAGGGGGGGGAAGCGATTGCCGTGGCAGTAGTGTTCCACAACTATGCGAGCGGGACTGGTTTGACATTTGCCTAATTTGGGATCATTACCGCGCGACATTCTGGTATGGATCCATTCAAGGCTGCAGGACAGTAATGTGACCTCCCAGGCGTAAGTGTTGTCTTAAAATGCAGAGGCAGTGCTTTTATCCTTAATATGAAAAATCCACCCGGTACCACCTGCATTTGCACATTTGGGTTACTATCCCCCGTCCCGCCTACCTACCTCCCCGCCCACCAATGCCATATCCCGAAATCCTACTATCCCAACATCCCAATATCCACCTATCCCGCCATCCTTCTGACTGCTGAACTATACATGGAGTCCAGATACAGATAAAAATACCATGAAAGCCTGGACCACGCTCAGGGCTCCCATGGTTCTGTCATCCAACATATGTACTACCAAGAATGCAGCACTCAATCCCAAACTTCTTCAACATGTAAGATGTTGAGTATAACTTGTTAAATTGTGGAACATTCCTCATCAATTCTAAGACGATTCCATTGGAAGAATCTATATTTTCATTTGTCATGTATATTAGTAGGTCAAGGATATAAATATCCCCTTATGACCTTCAGTTAAAAAAGAATCAGGCTTCACCTATAATCTATCGGGTACCTTCCTCCGCCATGATAGATTTTGCACAATCTTCTCTTTGAGGGTATCCTCACAGTAGGGGTTCTTGTACCGGACATTCATCAGTTTAGGCTCACTTCTTGCCGGAGTTTGAAGGTCTAGTGGGCAGCAGTGTTCTCGGTAATACCATGAAGAGAGTGTAAGGGATTTTGTTGACCAGTCAATGAGTGGATTATGCCATTTCGGCCATGGCAGCCTAAAGATCAATGGCGTGTCTTTTGCTAGACTTGTGATAAAGAATAGGCATTGCTCGGCATGATCCCCGATAGAAATAGGACTGCGACTTTAGCCAGAGGTAACCAATTTTCCGACTGGTTGATGTTTAATACGCTGGAAGAGGGTGCGGATAGGGGGGCTGTGGGGGATGGTGTGAAATCAGGTTGAGATGGGCTCAGGCTTGAAGAGGGGACTTCTCTTTCAATGAAGCCACAACCAGCTGCTCGGAGGTGATTGTAAGGATACAGAAACTGGGGAGTACTAGGCTGAGGTGGAAAATGTTGGGTTGTGCCAGATACTGAGGGCGAGGCATATAGGGCTGTGGTTGCACCATGCCTCGAACTGCTTGATAAAGTATGTATAGCTGGGGCTGCAGGATGTTCCGGTTCCGTTGGCCGAACTTGGCGTCGTCCTTTCTCTTCTCTTCGCGGGTATCCATATTGTGTCCAGGCTTTTTGCAGTAGAAGCATAGACCTTGCTTAATACACTGCTCTCGGGGGGGGCATGGTCCACGTCGAACATAAGGTTCATCGGATCACCGACAGCACCAGCATCTCGGCTCAAAGGGCTAGCAGGTTGGTTGGCGAGTTGGGGTGGCTACTGCATTAGTTGTACACGGCGGGCATTGGGGTGGTTGCTGCGTAACTTGTCTAAGTGTGCTTTTTCTTGTAGGTCTTGATAGATTTCCTGGAAAATCTTGCTCCACCCATCAAAGTCATCAGGCTCAGGTTATTTCTCATGTTTGTGGAGACATCGGAGAGGTCTTGGGAGATCTTAATCTTCCTTCAAGGCTTCAACTTTCAATATTGTCACAGTCTCCTCTGCTTTTGTGGCAAGCTAGCAAGGAAGTTTTGGTAAGGCTTGTTTGTCATCTACAAGTTGTCGAAGCTAATTCCAGCCTAACGAGTAAGGCTGAGCGTGACATATTGATTGTTCAAAGTCCTGAAGACACTTTGATGATCTTTCTAGGGTCATTTGGACGGGTCAGCTGGGTTAGTAGTGACCTTTTCGAAGTCAGCCTGAAGGATTTCATAGGCGTCGTCTTTCAATAGGCCAGCTCTGTGTTGTATGCGGCGGAATTCAGTGTTGAAGACTTTATCGTCGATGCTAAAGCAACACAGTATCTGTGAACGCCAGGTAATGTACTACTGTTGGCGTCTTGTGATATCCCTCTCTGTTCCTCTGAACGGGTCTTCAGACAGACGCCGTGGAGAACCCCCATCGTTGCTAAACCAAGCGACAGCCTGAGCAAGTGCGTTTGTGAAGTTCTCGACCTGAACTTGCAAGGCTGTGACTTTTGTTTGCCATTTCATACCATCAGCTTCGGCTTTGTTTACGTAGTGTCTCATGGTGTTTTCAATCTGTGTGAAGAAATACGCGAGGGGGGCTGCCTGGTCAACATTGTTTCTATCAGCCGATCGGTCGGTCGGTAAGGTCTTTTGGGTCAGCTGTTATGCCGACTGATCGAGCGAGGTGTTGGAGATGGGGCTAAGCAGCCATTCCAGCTGCTGTTCCTGGCTAGAGCTCACTGTGAACTGTGATTTCAATTGATCTGGGGTTTCCGTAAGGTCTTCTGGATTTGCGGGTATTCGTATCTTGGTCGGGCACGACTCGAGGGATAAGCCGGCGGCAACAGGATTCTTAGGGGGTTTCCTGGTTTCTCTGGATACAAAGAAATAAAGCCGTTGTGTAGGAGGCTTAAAACGATAGCACAAACTATCATGGGATAATAGTGAGAACACCTAATGGAACTTCATTGTGCTATGGAGAGAGAAAGGGAGAGCTCACTAAGCTATAGAACCCAGCCCACATGACCATGCATATATGACAATACGCAAGACCAAGGCTGGGGCCACGGTATCAAAATCTCCCGTAAAACATCGGCTGCTGTAGGTTTCGGTGGATTTTTTCTTCGGTTAGGGTCGAGATTGAACATAGACTTAAATGTGAGGGAGCTCACCCGACAGCAGGAAGAATGTAGGCACTGTATAGTAGTACTACATAGGGATTGGCTCCACATAGAAGCCAATGTTCATTGGTGCTTAGCAAATGCACGTGATTTCCTCTCGTCGCAACAGTGCTCCGCAGCTCAATACACGTGACCGCATAATTTTCCTAAGCCGAATCCGGCAAGGAAAATCGAAAATCAAAGTTCCGCTCAGCTAGTGATATTTTCTATATAGGCCAAGATATCAAGCTTAACATCCCAAGCAAGATGTAGGACTCAGATAGTATCTTAAACAGATGCTGGAACCTTTCTTAGCTGTGAACTGTTCTGTATGGTCCGAGTCAATATGTCCGGCGCCCCCGAGATTACCACTACCGGCTGAAACTTCTCTGCCGCCTGATGACCATGGGCTGCCGCTTGCGGATCACGTATTTCAACGCGTATTTCAACAACAACGCCTGCTAGGTACTTGGTGTCTAGATGCTATTCCTGAATTTAGTAGCCTGTAAGTCGCATCGAGTTTTGGCGGGCAGAAACAAGATGCTTTCGGGACCACGTCCCAACGCCTGTTAGAATCAGCAACTCAAAATCTATAACTTGTCGATGATTTAGTCACCCCAAAAGTGGTATTAGTCCCTGTGTGTCAAGTTTCAACATTACAGCTTGAGGTAACTGTATCGTATTGCAGAATCCCTGATTAAGCACACGTACCATGGTGGGGTCTATATTTAGTCATAAGAGTACGTAGTAGCGCCATAGTCATTGGGTTATGACATGAAGTACTAGCTCATATTATAGGGTCTCAGCTTTCGAACTTTTAAGGGTCTGAGAGACTAGTAGCATTTGTTTGATAACAATCGAAAATGCAAATAGTTATCAATAGAGTGTCCGATCAATTGGCATATATATAATATATAGTTGCTACATGTATGTGTAAGCACATACAATAAGGTGTACGAAGGTGGGATTTGTACCATCCATCATATGATAGGACTCTGTACTGTATGATGAGATGTAGTATGCTAAAAGTATTCATCTACGGCAAAGTGTTATAGTAATCTATCTACGCCTCCCTCACCTTAAATGATTATTATGGTATTTATTATTTTATTTCAATAGCGTCCTGTGAGGAAAAGGTTTTCTCTTACTCTAGGTACTATGATCATTATCAGATATCATATCATAATATGATAGTACATAGTATATGTACTTATTACTTCCCTGTAAACACTGCGCCTTGCCGACGCGACTTCAATTGAAAAATACGTTTGGCCTGAGACTAGTCCAAAGCTGGATGGCTGCTCAGGCAACTCATCTCTGATTTCAAGTTCCACTTCATTCACACTAGTGGAGGCAACTCGAGCACCTTGTTTATATTCACTACTTGCTGATGTCGCATTCAAAGGTCTCTTGGCCTGTATTTGGTTTATCTGGACAATTCTCTGATCCTTAGTGACTGCCCGAAAGTTGCTGTTCCTCCAAATTCAAACAGCAGGCTATTTTTACCTTGCGTAGAGGCTAAGTCGCGACGATCTGGTGTGGAGCAGCCACCTCCACACCTTTTTCTTATCCTACATCTATATTAAAGGCGGACATCTTGAGTGAGCTTTTTTCCCTCTTTCTCTCTCTTTAAAGATAACGACCTTAACGTTGAAACTACGAAGTTACCCGGCGATAGGCACATATCTCCCGCATAGACGATAGTCGGAGTCGGTGAGGAGCTGAACTTCCCTCCTTTTATCTCCGACGGGACAAAAAACCGCACTAAGTAACCATGGTATTGCCTTCGATGAACGCAGCCCGAATAAAGAACCTTCTTCATGCAATTCAAGGTTTCATCATCTTCTTAGGGTGGGCGCTCGCGATCGCCATCTTTACCAAAAGTGGCGGGATCGATGGCCGAGTAGGATGGTATTTTGGTTTGGTACGTTCCCGGAATGGCCGTCTTGAGCTTGCCTGGATGAGCAAACCTTATCTGAGGATGAAGGAAAGGCTGACCCTTGTTTTTTTGTCTTTTCTCGTTACTCTCTTCCAGTGCTGGCTTTCTATTCCCGCATTGATCTATCTGGTCGCGGTTCCTTTATACCCTCGTGCCCGGCGGTTTGGCAACGTTTATGCTTTCGCAACAGTAGATGGGCTCTTCGTTGTGCTATGGTTCAGCGCGTGGGTGGCTGTTGCTTCCTACGTCGCCGAAGGGAAGAGTCAAGGAGAATCGGATCCTAATAATAAAGATCACACGACCGGCTGCGATGCTTTTGCCTATGGTGATGCCTCTAAATGTGAAGTTAGTACAGGGGCAACGATTCTAGGCGTCTTCATTTTGTGAGTGGATCGCCGGAGCAATACACTCGCTCTTACTCTGGCTCAATTCTACTGACTGGCTTACCATCCGCAGTCTTCTATTCATCGCAACTAGTTTTTTCTCCTTCCGTAATGTTGCTCACTTCCGTCGCACTGGAACGATGCCGGATGCCATCTCAGATCCCACTTTTGCTGCACAGACGAATGCCGCCTTCTCTTCTGCTCCCATACCGGATCTTGAAGAGGAAGAAGAATTCCGCTCAGGTCGTGGGGGAGACAGCGGGCCCCGTTACCCCCATGACCGCGACGAAGACTATACTTTGCTCCAGCAAAGTGAGGTCGACGACTTGGGAGCCGTACACCACGGCGTTCAGAGCGCATACGATCCTACCGCTCCATCTTCCGGTGCGGTGATGCATGACTATGACACAAGCTATGGTGGAGCATACGGCCAGCACTACCAGCAGCAGTCTGAAAGTTATAACCAGAGCAGCGCATATGATTCTCTTGGAAGCAGATACAGTCATTAAATATTTAGGTCCGGGTGCATGCTAATTATGGTTTCTATACATTCATACGTTCCCCTGATCTCGATGCAATCTTTAATTCTTATTTTTTCGCGCTTTGTTTTTTGGTATATTAATCTGGCGCGGGTTTTCAGCCCTAACGCGGTTTCCTACGGAAAAGGAGCATTGTCGTTTGGTGCATCTACTTTGTGTATTTTACATCATCATTTTATAACTTCCTCCCGTATGCACCTATACAAAGGTGCCAGTGTATATTTTCGATCCATTGGTTTTTTGAAGGAGAATGGGGCCAAAATGATTTTGTTGCGAGGGCGTGATTTTCCCTTTTCTCACATTTTTAGGTGTATTTCGTTCTCAGTATTTGACCCTTACGACCCTTTTGAGATGATATGTGATGGAAGCGAATTTAATTTGTTTGTTTGTGATCTTCTCTTTCATTTGGACGCTTCGCGCGATAGGACACACCGAGTACTCCTGATTAGTAACTAACAGCGATAGCTGCACCCGGAGAAGATGACGATAATATACAAGATATTGGTGTTGATTATGAATCACTGGGGGTTTCTATCTAAACCACCTTGCTTAGTACTTGGTATTAGGGGTCCTGCTCAGGCTAAAGTGTCAGTCAGCTTTATCATCTTGACATTCCGGGATTTCCAAATTTCACTGGCGTTCCACGTGATAGCGGCAGTATTCTGATACCGCCTCCCGTTTACGATCTCTTCTCAATTCACGAACACCTGAGAAAGTTTCGTAGGAAGGTTCAAGTCTTCAGTCGTTAATCAGGTTGATTGAGGCGTCTTACCTACCTCATATCATAATAGTGTGCGTGCAGCTTGTAAGGAACTTCATTAAGCTACTGGAGTAGCCAACTGAGGTGAGTTCTTTTCCAAGATTTTGCCGTCCTGTGTGTACCCTAGAGCTTTGGTGGCTTTTGTTGGAGATATTCATACTGATGGTGTTACTACGGTAACATATGATGCTATGGAATTGGGACTAATATCCTCTATCCCTAGCGTTTGCTCTATTACTATGATGTTATAGCACTAGCAACGACCATCTCCAATTCCGGATTCTTCTCCCCGATACTCCTACAATTTCTCACGTTCAAAAATCGATCGGCCGGTTATCGATCAATCTGCCTACGGAAAAAGATTTAAAAGGTAGATAGAATATAAAAGGCTAAGAAGGAAAAAAGAAGCAAAGGAGGAAAAGAAACAGGGAAATGAACTCTCTCGACATTTTCACAGACCTCCCCCTCGAGCTCGACCCGGCAACAAAAGCCATCTCTCTCGCCCCCTCAGCGTCGACAGGCCCAGAATCCGCGACAATAGCCACAGAGCTCAAAGCCCTGAACCAACTACATCGCTCCCTCATCGGCTTGGATACACCGGTGCCCCCGCCCCCGTTACCTATCAACCCAAAACGCAGCGCGCAGATCAACAAGCTCCGCGAAAGTGCCAACACAGCGTATCGGAAATCAAACGCGGCCGAAGCGGTCCGACTTTACAGCTACGCCATCGAGATGGCGCTTGGCCGCCCCGGGTGGGAACCCGTCTCGCTCGTCCGTGACGAGCTCGCGGCGCTCTACGCCAACCGTGCCCAGGCTCACATGGCCCAGCAGGCCTGGGCCGATGCGTGGATTGATGCCCGCTGTAGTGTCGAGTGCAAGGCTGGCCCCACTCCTACGGGCCCCCTCCCCGGCGCTAGCGGCGGCAGCATTGCCCCGAGCGGGAATGCAAAGGCATGGTGGCGGGGTGGAAAGGCTCTCGTTGAGATGGGCCGGTGGGAAGAGGCGAAGGAATGGCTCGAGCGGGGTCTTGAGGCTGAAGGCAAGGACGTGGAAGGGGGGAAAGATCTTGTGGCACTTTTGACTGAGGTGGAAGATGGGATAAAGAGACAGCGGAAGTAATTGTTCCCCGCCCTTTGATATTTTTTTCCTTTTGTTCTATTTTTGCAAGGAGAGATAAGTGGAGTAAGGCATATCTATTCACATTACGTATATGTATCAATTTCTGATTGATTTGACTGACCAGTTGTTATTGTACCGCTTTTTAGGTAGTGTAAATCACGACCATGACTGTCATAAATATTTATCTACCTAGGTAGTTGTGTACAGTCTAGATGAGGCTGACGCGCTGTCTTTTCTATATCGATATCATGGGTACATTTACCATAGTCAGCTAGATCGGGTAAAAAAGAATGCTAGGTACTATCGTATACATTTGCCTAGATAATCTCTATGTACTCTTCTTTCCTTTATCTATCTCCCCCATCCCCTCCCCTTATCCCTCTCTGATCTGTCCTTTTCCCCTTTTTCTCTTCCCTTCTTCCTCCCGCGCCGCTGAGTTCCGGAAATCGCAGTGGAAGGATCGTATAGTACCGAGTCTGGAACAACAGCCTGAGCCCTACAATAGCACTTGGACCCCAGCTGGAGCCCGAGCCCCCTGGTTTATTTGGATTTTCATGCAGCTCTCCCAGATCGGGGTACCCGGAAATAATTGCTCCCTGAAGACTCTTAAAAGATCGTAGATCTATAAAATCGGTCATATCATGGCGTTAACAAACATCCAAGCCTCGAGTATCATTTTTCCACACGTCGGGGCTGGATATCGAGCGTGGACCCATCGTCATTGAAGTTGTGACGAACTGCTCTATGGTGCCGTAATCCTCTCTCTTCATGGATACGGCTGCCAGATAAGAGCGTCCTGACCGTTCATGGCTGTGACCGATGACGATTCGCTTATTCACCGTGTAAACCTCATCAACATAGTCGATAGAAGGGGATGAAACGGTGAGTCGCTGAATGGTCGTAGCACCAACCTGGAAAGAAAGCCAAAGGCCCACTTGTAGTGAGAGGCTCTGCCAACATACATGCTTGCCATATTTCTAAAGAACGTGGAGTGAATCACTGTTGGGGTGATCCGGCCCAAGGGACCATTCTTAACTACCAGTCTACTCAATGGCAGAGACGATGAATGATACAGTTTATCCGTAAGGAGGTTATGGATTAGAGGATTCTTCTAGCGCCGGGTTCCAACTGTAGAGACTGGGGCCGTATCCTCTATATGACTTGCAGAATCCGCGACGTCTGAAGGCGTTGTGATGATCCCAGATGATGATAGTGGTAGAATTGCGAGCGTCTGTTGATTTAGCAGCTGTGAAATTTCCAGGTGGCCTTGCAGCGAACCTCTGGGCCAAAACTCCTACAAGGCAGGAGGTTAGCTGAATCGGGCCAGTTCTCATGCGAGATCGGCAGCCTACTCTATCTGCTAACTTCTCTCACGCTCACTGCCCCAGTTGATGATACTCCCTCATACGTTGGGTGTTTAGATACAGGCAAAGGATCGCCGGACAATAGGCCTTTGGAAGAAGCTGACAGGTATCGCACGCTGGTTGGTCTTCGGAGGGGGAGGCTATCGATACATTCATACCTCTGACTACACTCGAACCAGCTTTCTGGAAAGCAGTGCGGTTGGGGTTTCGTACCATGAAAAGCGAGGACTTGTGAAATTTTCAATTTCATAATTCATTGTTGGCTATGAAAGAGGACTTGATAGTAGATAGCGAGCGGCGGATGAAGATTTCGGGTTGGTCACCTGCAGCCTCAGTCTAAAACGAATGGATTGAATTTCCCAAATAGACAGTTATAACTTATATACATAGTAATGATGTAGTCATCATCGGAGGTGATTCTAACTCAGGTCGTGCGCGCTTTTCTTCGAACCACCAAAGAACGATGACGCAGGTCCTAGCACATATCATATACGTGACAATGTAATGTTGTACATCCCTATATACTCCATTAATAATTCGATAGGCAAGTCTATCCATATTTGCATCACCGAGTAGGTACATTTGATGTATTTATATATGTATATTGTCCTATATACTTCTTTTATATAGGGGGGCGGACCTAATTTATATGCTAAGTGCAATAGAGCATGGTGAATCGTGATAGATCATATCGATATTCTACCGTAAGTTACTTGTTTGTTTATTATAATCATATGATATAAGTGAATTCAGCCTATAAGTATATACTCATGATATATATAGATCACAACGTAACTACCTAATAATTGAGGAGAAAATTATGTACCTCAATGACAAGCTCAATCGATCAGATAAAGAATCAAAGAAATGCATGTGAAAAGAATCTCTCTATATGTGCGACCGTTGAGTACCAATTTTTATTAGGGTGCCGTAGAAAGGGGAAGAAGAGAAGAGGCCCTGCCATGTTCGTACTTCGCTGAAATCTAATCTAGAAGCTGAATAACTAGGAAGGAGAGGCATTACTTGTGTCATCTCAAGGGCGTGATCAATCGTAAAATCCATTTATCTTCACCCGGTGATCATTTCTCTATTGACAATCTGAGAAAGGCTACCCAACGGTCGATAGATATGAGCCTGCCACCACCACGGTAATGGATCATGTGGCGAAAACCAAGGGTCTTTCCAAAAGAGGATATACTCTAATAACGTCACTATCACGTCGGCAATGATAGAAGCGCAACGAATCTCATCCAGTTTCCTCACGATGGAATCGATAAACTTGTTGAGAAGACGGCGACTCCACGGAGTTGTCGGCATCATAGCAGTGGCCTTTGGGGTAGCTAGCTCGCGCTCCTTCGCTAGCCTGAGAGAATTCCCATTAACTGTGGGCGACAGCACTTCGATATAGCTTCGATATAGATCGTACGGCGGGTATTCCAGAAGACGACCAACTGCACCAGCGCCTTGCCTACTGTCGGCAATATAGATGACATAGCGGACAAAGTTCGCCCGGATTTCTTCATCCACTATCAGCTTGATGGAGAGATGGCCCGTTAACCTAGCTCCGCCTTTCTCTGCAAATGCGTCGGTTAGGGCCCGGATTGCCGCATATAATCCGTTATCCAGGCGAGACTCGCCACAACCTAGAGAAGGATGAGGAGGGTGAATCTGAAGCGCCTTGACTTGACCATGAATTACAAGTAAATCCGCCCAGTACTCGCCTACTCGGACCTGTTGCTCAAGAATCCAGGGTTGATCTTTGGATATTTTGATCTCACTGACGCACGAGTAGGTCTGGCTTAGCGTTCTCTTCGGCAGGACGATTGGTTTGTTTCCCTGCCATTCTCCGTCCCGCGGGGACTGCTGCATTTGATATATCTTCTGCGGTGACTGATTCAAGATCTTATGCACAGAGTCTCGGGACGATACATGGTGCTCCTCAGCCACAGGGAGACCCCTCTCAGTCACATATTTAAGAAAGGAACACCGCCGGCTGAATGATTCCGCTAGATCAGGGTCAAAATGAATGCATTTGCACCCAGTTCTACTCTCAATATTCTCCTTCGCAACACTGTCTTCCCGAGCGGAGACCTTGTCCGAACACGGGATCCAAATGTCGACATTCTCCATGTTTATGATGTCAATGAGATTGGAGATGTAGTGAGGATAATTGGGGATGCGGTAGAAGTGGTCGATAGTTCTGGATAGACTGCTTGCGGGCCGCACCGGCTGTCGTCCCACCACCCCTCCTACTACGCGGTGACCAGCATAGTGAAATTGGCGTGCAATGGTGAGTCCATGAGGCGTTTTCAAGCCTGTGATAAGGATCGTTTTGGGGTAGAACTGCGGATTTCGGAGAGCCGCATCGCGTTGAGTACGTGGGCAATTCTCCTGCGAAGGAAGATGCGATCCCAGACAGTATGTGCTTGCAAGGATAACCGTGTCAAACGGAAGCAGAAGAAATGAGACAGCAAGCTCAATTAAGCAGTGGAATAGCCTCCAAAGTGTTGCCTTCGAACGGAAAACGATTTCCCTAGCTGGGAGTATCCTGGCCGATACGAACCTGGCTGCACCTGGCAGTGTGGTAAAGATCAGCGGGGTTTGACCAGCGGCCATCGCGGCCAGCTGACCGTGCTATGTAGAGGCAACTTGAAGAATATTGTTCACCAACAACACGCCGTTTACCATGAGGCTCATCCACCTATTATTATTATTGCTGATACGGTTATAATTACCTTTGGTGCTTTCCCTTTTAAAATTGCAATATTGAGGAATGATGATGTTCAGCGTTGACACGACCAGCGTATGCACCTGCTAGTCACCTAGTAGAACGTCACCCTGCATTAGTACAATAGTAACTTATCCATCATAGATCAGACGTGTTATTATTAGCTTGCCTCAAGATACGAGATATCATAGTACCTTTTACTCCTCGTACATATGGTAACTCACCAAAGACAATCGGCTGGTCTTGCCCAAGCTGGTGAATTTTATCTGTATAAGTTAGAACTATTCTACTAACCAGATGGTATGCGCACGTCGAATCTTTCCTCCTACCGCTGAGATAATCGGGAGTATACCCAATTTTACATACTACTCTACATGCCACTGGAGTTCTTTGGGAGTATATACTAGGGCATTTACTACTAGGATCTACGGTGCGCATTGCATTATTCTGGCTTTAACTAAAGATTCCCCCTTTAGATTTAATAATGACCCCAACACTTTCAAAGTTCGTATGGTCGGGCTGACTGTTCAATCTAGTGAATTCATGGGTGAAATGCCATCTATAGAGGAGCGAGCCGGGAATCGACACGTAGCCCTACAATTTCACCAAACCGTCCAATTGCACAACCTCGCTGCGCAGGAAGCCCAACAGACAGTAAGAATTTGCACGTAGATTATGGGAATGGAAGGCGTAGAGGTCTGACCCTTGAGCAGCTATGCCAGGGCTGATCTCACAACCTATGTTATTTCGAGTCGTCTATGCATACCACCTCATGATCATACACGGTGTAGCACACAGAGGCAATCTTCAAGTTTCAGGAATTTTTAACGATGACAATTCCCTACGCTACTTGGACCAGGATAGCGGCTAGAGCAATTATATTGGGTTGGCGCCCAAGGACGTCAGTTGGTTCAAAGACAGCAAAAGTAATTTGGACGGTTTGTCAGTCCCACGCAGGCTCAAGATATTATAGGGACTTGAGAATATTCCCTCCGCTGAAAGAACATAACTAGCTTATCTTGCACACCGCCAATAGGAGATTACGCCCACTCGACCCTCCATCAACCCTTTCAGGCTTCATCCCATCGGAATCATACCTTGCGAGTATCCTCCCGGTTTTCGACATTCTGAGCTCGAAGTTATATCTTTTGTACGTATGATATGAGATCTGAAGCTCAATCCGGGCTGCCCCAACCCATATGCTGACTGGTTCGAGTGGCAAGGTGTTCAGTTTCAATGCCATAGAAAACGAGGTCCCAACTTTCCTTGGATGATAGCGGACTCATCACTCCGCTTATATTTCTTGCGAGCTCCCTCGTTCCAATGGCCTGGTAGTGCTGCTACGCACAGATGATCGCAAAGCACGGAGATCAATGTGACTGTTATGATTCCTATGATATGATATGACATGATGGGAGCTTCAAGGTTGTATGTAGTCGTTTATACCAGTCTGTATATATCGAAAGAAATGTAGTTATAGCCTTATCAAATTATAAGCTTTAAACCGGACTCAACTCCGTCCGGTCCGATTGGTTCCAAATGCTTGGTTAAGTCCCATGCAACTTAACTACAAGTTCCAAATATTGTACTTATCATCCATTGATGTGGCCAGATCCCACTTTCTTAGGAGTTAATTAAGATCATACGAAAGAGTAGGTAATTATAACTGCAGCTGGTGCTATGCTGCAGCTGATAATACGTCTACTGTTCGCCCAATAAGACGTCATCAAAACCAGGTCTACATTATCATATTTCACTTTTCTTGTTATAGGTTAATATAACCTATACAATAAATACTACTACTGGTACTTCTCACATACGTAAAGATTAGTAGTAAGTGCTAATTGCTGCACCCATGAAGGTACTTTTGTATTTTAGATTCTAAGTGAGGGGCAGGAGGGGGATGCCTGTTCTTATACTAACCACTAATTGGGCCAAGAATGTCCCTGATCAACTTAAACAGGATACTGTTCCCATGATATTAAAAAGTCCATTAGGTACTCGAAGCCCGCCCGGCCAGAGATCAAAACCTTTACCTTAGTGCATACAAAATCGCCTCAAAACATCGGACCACCAACATATCGAACGATAATTGAAGATGGTCTCCAGAATGTGGAACCTCGGGGTCATAGGCTACGGTCTCAGTGCTAAGATCTTCCATATTCCTTTCATTCAAGCAATCCCGGAGTTCACACTCTATGCCGTTGTGCAGCGAACACCCAAACCTGATGATGATGCCGAGAAGGATCATCCCGCCATTAAGTCATACCGGAGCGCCAAGGAGCTGATCGGGGATGAGAACGTCGAAGTGGTGATCGTTACAACGGCTCCGGACTCACATTTCGAGCTAACTAGAGCGGCATTGGAGGCAGGCAAGCACGGTATGTTGGGATATCCAGCCCCTTCCACCAGGACAGAATAGATGTTAGCCACTCTCCCCCGCCGTGGAGAATTTAAGAAAGAAAGACTCATAGGCTTTGAGCGGTACAGTCGTGGTCGAGAAGCCCTTCACACCTACTTCGCAGGAGGCTGACGAGCTCATCGCACTGGCGAAGAAGCAAAACAAGCTGTTGACTGTGTATCAAAGTACGTCCACAGATAACTTCCCTCTTGTCCCTAGTATATAGAATGTGATAACTATTCCACTAACTCAAACTCTATTCGATAGACCGGCGTTGGGATGCCGATTTTGTCACTTTGTCGAAGCTTATCAAAAGCAACACTCTTGGCCGTATCGTTGAATATGAAAGTCATTTCGATCGCTACCGCCCTGAGGTTTCTGCAAACTCTAAACCTTGGAAAACAAAGGCTATCCCGGCCGGTGGTGCGACATTTGACTTGGGAACACATCTCTTGGACCAGACCGTCCAGTTGTTCGGCTTGCCGCAGCGTGTGACTGGCGTTATCGGGAACCAGAGGGAGAACGACAGTTCTGAGATCGACGATTCTTTCACGGTTCTCCTACATTATAACGCACTGCTGGCAACCGTAAAGGCGGCCGTAGTCAGTCCAGAGGAAAGCCAGCTGAGATTCTGGGTCCGCGGAGACAAGGGCAGCTATAAAAAGGTGAGAAACTCAGCTGCGGGTCCCATGCCCATGGAAGAAAAGTGCGGGCAGTTTTTCATTACAATCAGCTAACCAGTTGTCAATCTAGTACCACCTTGATATACAAGAAGACCAACTCAAGGAGGGCCTGAGACCAGGCGATCATGGATATGGTATCGAGCCCAGAGAAAGATACGGTACGTCTTCATCAACCATTGATAAGCGGACGTCAATCAAGTTTGAAGGTGCTAATAACTAACTTTTTCGATCTAGGTGTTCTCACCACCATCCAGTCTGGCCGACCCGTATCAGAAGTCTCTCCCACAGTCGAACCACCAACTTACCTAGAGTTCTACCGGAAACTGGCCCGTGCGTTGGCTGGCGACGGCGACGTCCCCGTCAGTGCTATCGATGCTAGTGCCGTGATTCGCCTGATTGAACTGGCAAAAGAAAGCTCGACACTTGGTAAGACGTTAACCGTTTGAGGAAGATGACCTGGGTACTATAGTAGAATTTATAGTTATGTTCTTATGTTGTGCAGGAGGTACTGCATAGTTAAATAGACCTTCCCATCACCAGCATGAGCCATGTATACGATGATGATACAAGCAGGACACCTTTTTTTCCCCGGTACATATATATACATTAACTTGGTCATGGTGATAACTCATTACGGTTGGTTCAATAAAATCAAGCATCGAATAGTTCGTCATATCATGAAGCCTTATTTTGCCAGCTTATTCTATTCCTATCTCTCAAATGCGGAAAGGAAGGCAGACCTCATTGAGTATCCCGTTCCTTATGTGTTCTTTTAGGAAGCGAGATGGCGCTACACAGTAACATCATAGTGCATAGTACTACCAGGTACTACTAGGCGCGAGTGACTTTTTTTTCTCTCCTGATACGATGCCGGAATCCCGTAACCAATGTGTCAGAACACGAAAATTGCATCGACTTCAAAACATATCTATCAAAGGCACTCGCCGTAATTCATGTCGAGACAGTAGTAAGTGTTCACAGAACGATTGTGCGATAAGTGTGTGCGGCGGAAAGAAAGATGCCGATGTATCCCCAAGGAATAACTCTCCTTAGTGTACCGAGATGAGAACAAAGAAATGCGTTGCTTGCGAAAGCCTGCCCGCCAAGATGTAGTAGCAATGGTAAGTTGAATGACCTATCCTTGGTCAGAATCTCAAGAGCTAAGTCGGCTATATACATGTAGGACTATTGTGCAAGGCGGCTTCTCTCTACACAGCCGGATTTCGCTACCAGCAGTGTGAGATAGAAGAACGAATCCGGCTTTTTCCCGGTAGTGAAGGACGCCATCAGGTCATTTACTACCTCAAATTTCACATTGAGTAGTACTTGTATGCCAGAAATAATTGTGATTATTCCATTGATGGCCTAAGAAGGGTAGTTCCGAAGTTTGAAGCACTCCTCCATTCTACAGAACTATAAGAGCTGCCTTTGGAAGATGGATCCATACCGCAATAGGGTTGTTTATGGAACTGGAGAATGGAAGGAACTTACCTTTTCATGTTCTCATTAAATTAAAATTTACCAGCTTTATATCATACTATAATATTTATTCAATGCGGTATTTTTTGTAACTTGATCGTGAATTACGTGTAATTACATTGTGATGACACTATTCTTGCCGGCCAACAAGACCTAGGTAGTATACACAGAAGGATTACATATGCGAAAAAAGTGCTCCGGTGAAGATGTATAGGGTCTCAATTTTTATAATTTGACAATTCAATCAGCATTAGATGCATAGGCCAACGCGGTAATTTTTCTCGTCTGAGATCCGACCTACTGCCTGCTACGACCTCTACTTCGGCCCAATCATGATAGAACAAAAGAACCGGGCTCAGCTGCCTAAGTACAACTGATGGTGTGGGGAATACACCAGGGCAGCTCACCAGCAGGCCAAATTTAGACTTTATGCCGGATCAACTGAAGTGGGGGATCGCAAATGTTGTTGCAAAAACGAGGAACGCTGCCGATTTCACCCTCCAGGATGGCAAAACCCCGAGAAAACTCAGTCTCATCAACTAGTAGGTATATCGATGAGTTTGATTCGCAATTTATATTAATTTCCTTCGGGAAAACATCGATAGTATCCTCAAGGAGGACGAGAGAGCTTATCTGAAGAAGTCAAGAAAGCCAGAATAGGCGCGATCAACAGCAGAGGTTTTTGGCGAATTCACCATGCTCTTCATCGTCGAGACTCCCATTCCTTCATCAAGCTTCATAGCACCATTGCTAACAACTTCTGCGACAACACCGCCGCCTACCTTTTCTGTTATACGGCAACGGAAATCCAAAGACGACTGTATAGGGCTCGCAACACCACGATGGATTCGAGCTGTTGTACCGTACCCAGCTCTAGAAATACCTTGCGCCATATAGAGCATACCACTCGCCGCGATCGTAGGTCCAAGTTCAGCGAAAATTCAGGGAGAGCTCATAACGGAACTAATAAGTCAGCGGATGGTTCTAAGACCAGCTCAAAGCAGCGGCTTCAGGAGAAAAAACTAGCCGATACAGACTTCCAGGTAAATGCATGCCTGGTTAGAAAGGTTGGGTCATCAAAGGGTAAATAATACCCCACCACCAATTAGGCCAGGTGTAAGGGGCAGCCTTTGACTCCCATGGCTGGGAATTCAATCATTCAAAGGATGTCTACCACTTCCCCAGCTCAGAAACTGGACAATGGGCTGGCGAAAACAAGGTGCTCGGGTGATTTAATCAGTACTCAGACGATAGATGACCAATTGGTGGTTGTCAAGTAAAGTCACATTGCCGCGTATTGAGCCAAGCTTAATTAGGATGGCTTTGACCAATTCAACCAATGAAAGGAATACGTTTTTTCGCACACCTCTCAAATTTCACTTGCACACCCCTCTAACCTGATTAGGTCGCGCTGTCCAGATTTGGAAGAAAGTGTCGATTACAGTTGGTTTAGATGTAGATACAAGAGCTTATTTTACAGCCGCTACTTTAATTATAGCTGTCAGACATTAAAATTTTTAGTTTGTTAGCTACATGTAGACGCCATGAAAATCTACAAGCAGCCGCCGTGAAAGAGCCCGATCCCGATGTTATACGGACAAAGCGCAACAAGCCCCAAGAACTAGTACCACCTGAAGCATACATATATCCTCTACCTCTACTACCTCCTACTGACGCTTCTCAAATGCGCTCTGCATGGGAGACTTACGCTGTTCCTACGGAGAAAAGAGCTCCAAAAAGACAACGCCGTGCAGTTAAACAGGTAGGGGCGCGACATCGCAAGGACGGATGAGCTAAGGGGAAGGGCAGCTTAAGCGGAGCAGAGGCTCGCCGACGTTGCTGCTATGACGGCATCACAGTAATATTTAGGGTCATTCGTGCCAAATTCGCAACCGGCATCACAACAGCATTCGCAGGCTCCGGTGTCAGGATAATAGGATTGTAACTCCTTATTGCTGCCCCCATCATCGCAGTGGTATTTGTAACCATACAAGCAGGTTCATAAGTAGTGACAGGCTCAGAGCTTAAATAACTTGCCTGTCTTTTGGGCATTTTCTTGATCACTGTACGGAGGGCCGGGACCAGGGTTGACAGTTAAATAGGTAGATTTGTTAAGGTAGATAGCTTATGGGAGCGTTAGATTTTCATGGTGTCGATCGACACTTCCTTATAGACAATATACTTGACAGATCTTGGCACGTTGCTATGCAGAACTCCGTAATGCACTGTACACCATCAACGGATACGGTGTTGGATCGATAGGATGATGCATATACCAAGCGTAAACAGTCGCGATCGAGGATCAAAAATTCTTATGCGTCGTAAGTGCCTAGAAATGCAAGGTAAGTCATCAATTAGCTCCGCAATCATGTGCAAATCATATTGCACGCCAAGCCCTAGCTATAGGGCATTGCGAACTTCTGAACTTCTGTTCTCTGGAGCGCCATCCTAAGTGTATGGATCTTTTCGGCACGGGAACCCAATAGGACGTCCTGTGGGAGATGTCGTTTGCGGATCCTCACGTACAAAAAAGCCTCTAGGAACTGTGTCATTAAGATATTCTTTAACCTCAGGAAGTTACAAACGCCTAGCATCCTCTGCCTCGAAATCGTCCGGGATGCAGACTAGTTCTATACAACGGCTCCGATGTAGACTGTTCTGATCTTGATGACAGGTGTCGACAATCCAGCTTCACTAACAGAGCTGTCGCTGGACGGAGAGGAAGGAGGGGGAGAACGTACGTGCCCTGGGTGCCACTTCAGTCGGAGTTTCCTATGGTTGATTAAATCATCGTGGAGCCTAATAATACTTGCAGAATCACCTAGCTATGTATGAAGGAATATGAGGTGAAGCTGTGATATAAATTTTGGTTTGCAATTGATGTTGCTCCCGCCATCATTGGCTGAAGATAGCTGTGGTGCGAGCTAGTGGTGTGGCTGCAATCGCCCCTTACCTTCAGTTCGCGGAAGCGGTAACAGTGGCGGACATTCAAGAGTGACCACTGAGATCGACTCAATTACCACAACCACATCTTTAAATCACATCGTAAAATTAAGGAACATGTGCCAATAAGTAATTACTATTATAGGGTAGGATTGAATCGAGTTAAAGATCACCTGGTTAAAAATTTTTTAACCCCCCAAGCTTTTAAGTTTCCCATTTATTATACCAACTTAGACTTAGACTATTCCTATTTAGGATTAATAAGATATTCACACGTGATTTATCTGGGAACCTTCCGGTGCGATGCGAGATTCTTCCATTCTTTAGGTGCAAGTCCTTGCCAATATAAATCCAACTATTAAAGCAGGCAGGAATGGTCTTGCTAGCGACGTGGGCTA
Source organism: Pseudotulostoma volvatum (assembly GCA_019804575.2). NCBI lineage: Eukaryota > Fungi > Ascomycota > Eurotiomycetes > Eurotiales > Elaphomycetaceae > Pseudotulostoma > Pseudotulostoma volvatum. The sequence continues at coordinate 13,003 of JAHQZX020000042.1, read as the reverse complement.
ACGCGGAAGGAACATGGTTCTCAGCCTTCCAATCAGTAGTAGTCATATTTCTCCCTCGCATATAAAAGTATTTAATATGATTAAAGTTCACAGTGGAACTTAGAAGAAAAGGACCAGGTGACAGAGCTTCTCTTCTGCTCATTTCTGCCTCAGGCAGCTACAAGAAGCCGCAGTTCGCATCATAAGGCAGTGCGTCCTACGTCTGTAATCGTGTGCTAAGGTGAAAAGTCTTCTACTCTACTAGGATAAATTCCTATACTCTACAATGCGGTAGTAACTTGTAAACATCAGCGGTCCCTTAGAAATATGAATCACCGGGACCATTCGTATGCGCTTGCGGCTCAGTTGGTGAGGGGTATTCTGTCCCGGAAAGGTGATCACTCTGGAACGTCGGAGGTACGTGAGCACGTCTGAAAGAAATTTATGCCCGTCTGTAAACTTAATCCCAGTAGTATGTGGCTTGTTGTCGTAGGTGTACTTGGTAGCCATATGAAGGGTCCAGCTCCCATCAAAACGACGGGATTCGACATGAACCGAAAAGGTTGAGCAAAGTCAGCGGATTTTGGGCGTTGCAAAGGCTCCTCGGTATGATCAGCATATTGTCTATACACGGACTGGTGCTGGCTAGCGAGGTGGTGGGTACTGGCAGTGCTGCTCCACAGCTGAATCCAAAACGACTGCCAATCAGATCTCCAAATTTCAGTTTCGCGAAGCTCTAAGAGACCCAGAATCGGAGAACACGGTTCCGATCATGGGATTCTCGACGACTTTCGTGATGGTGAAATTGATGAATATGAGGATTTGGTTTGGGACCAGTAGTACATACTATAATTCTACCGTGCATTCTGTCATTATCATTATTATTATTATGGATGGTGGGGAGCACTTGTAACTTTGGATGTAAAATCTATATTTGTGTTTTCTATATACTATATCAGCAGTTAAATTGTGGCATCCCTATCCAAAGCGCGATGTTCCTATCGATTCCTCGTCTGGATGGGGTGAATTGAAAGCCACAAAAGAGAAGCGTCGTTTCCCAGATGCCAGGATTTGGTAGGGCTATCGGCCGTGGGGATCGACGGGAACCTATTAGCGCAGAATCGAAGACCCGGGAAATAATAGCGAGCGGTCCCTGCATCTGAGGGCCAAGCAAAGAGTTCTTCCGGGTCTACCTTTCGCCATGTTTCTACGATCCTCTGATGCACGCTATTACTTTTAGCGCAGCAGCTAATAATCCGTCTTTTTCATTAGTCCAAGGCTAGTAAGACCTCTTATTATTAGCTGCCAGGATTTTCCCTGTCATTTTTCCTCCCCACCTTATCATAGCATCTTGAATTATTATGCTATTATAATATGATATGTAAAAAACCTTTCTTTATATTAGATTACTCTTGCTTTGGGGTTTAGACTCTACGCGTCCATCGATCAATTAATTATTTGCAATGTTAATGGACTTTAGGCAGTACTCCAACCGGCTATCCGACAACCTGAGCCTCTGGCAGCTCGGACGTCCAGTCATAAGATCTAGATCCAGTGTCTATTTTTTTTTTTAATAGCCTCAACTTGACATTTCCGGTGTTTTAGGCTTCTGTATATGCACCTGAGCAGTCTAAAGAGAAAAACGTATACGCAAGGCCCGTACGTAAGAATCCACTTGTGGATAATAGTGTAATAATGCTGCATGAAGCTTAGATCAAGCTTAAGGAGAACCAACCAAGGCTTGGGACAGTCCGTGAGGCAGTGCGGCTAGCATCAGCCCCACCTTTGATATGGACAACGCCCGGCACCGAACGGGAACGTCATGACACATTCGGTACAACCAGACCAGTGGTAGTAATTACAAATAACTTTTCATTCATTCATTCATGATACGTACAAAAATACTAATGGTATACAGATGTCACTCCACCAGCCCGAATTCATCAACTTACCTGTGTGACTCCCGCATTCCTATTTTTGGCGTTTAAATCCCTTTGGCACCCGTTGCAGGGGTTAGGCCAATGTGACTTTATGGCCTTCGATGGTTTCTTGGCGCGGCGAGAGCGGCGAGGCTTGATATCATCACTGCCCGATGATGCAGTAAGTGACAGATCCTGTCTACCTGGCTCTGGCACATCTTGCTGGTCGTCATCATTGTCATTATCGGTATCCAAGTCTGCCAATTAGGTGGGCTGGACCGTCTCATAGTTGACAGTGCCAGTGTGGCAGCTTCTCGCTCCTCGCGATGGCGTTGGCACGAAGCATCTCGTTCCATCTCTGCCACTTCAAGTCCTGTCTTAGCTCTTCTCTTCCCTCTTTCATATTGGAGGCTGTCCCTATCAACTATCGGCTCTGGAAGTTTCAGACGCAATTGGTTGTTTTAACAAGCTTTTCTTCTTGTTGCGAGAGTTTTTTTAGCGCCAGTAGCGAAGACATTTGCAAAGGATTCCACCAAGCAAACCTTTCAGAACTTCAAGAGCCGGTTCCTCTGCCCTAGGCCCTGTACCGATCACTAATATTGCGACCGGCAAGTGTTAGTATCGTCTCTTCGTTCACCTCAGAGCAAGTCGTAATCCAGCGGCTATGAAGAACAGCTGGTCCGTCGAAGGGCCATTGAAGATGGAATAATGAAAGTAGCATTTGACAGTTTTCTATTACACAGGCGAACATCCAGTGCCGACAAGGTAGACCGTACCTTACTGGAAAACTCGCAGCCGAACTTGCATCCTTCGTCCATATCGAATTCAAACATCTCTTGCTTACCTTTTTCGACGCCGTCTGCCAATCTCTTTGCTGGTGACCATTCTCCCATTGCAAGCTCCAACGCATAATGTGTAACTTTGTTTTCCACGATATCAGATGCAGTTTTGCAAATCAAGCAATCGCGGTGTAGATCGCCGCCACCGGTTAATCCCAGCGTCGTTCTGACAGCCAAGCTCTTCAGTTTGTTCAAAAATTGTCTGCATAGCCTTCGATACTGGCATATTCTTATGTAGCTTAGCCTTAACTCGTCATAGTAAGATTCATTACGCTGTGTTGAGTGTACATCAAGGTTCGAGTAAGTAATTGTATGCTCGACAAAATTGATGCTCTTTTTCCTGATAATAGTTCTTTATATACTCTGCCTCAGGACGTGAGAGCTTGGCATCTACATGGTTGTGGGTTCGAATCCCGTCCCGGCCACCGAAAATACTGAGGGAAGCGCCTGGATTAAACCCCTTTGGAATTTACAAATAATCTGTGAAAATGTGTCTGTACTGTGTGAAAAGGGGTAGGCTAGAAACATCAAAAATACCGAGAAGCCATATAATAGTAGGGGGTTTTTCATCCGGTAAGTATCCATGAAGGATCTTACACGGTTTTCCCGCCAGAAACGTACATGTAACTAGATGGACCGGATGGCCGAAGGCCAAAGCGGTGTATGAAATATTATTATTATTATAGCGGCAACAGCATGCCATTCGCAGAGTTGTAAACGGGTATGCTCCAACGACCTTCCTAACGATAGCCTCGGCAGTGTCTGGTAGCTCCTTATCTTGATCAACAGAGCAAGTAAGTGATTCATCAGTGACAGTGGTAACCCCAAGATCAACTGCAGCGCCAAGCCCCTCGGAGAAGTCTCCGACAAGAACTCCTGCCCCAGGACAGTCCCCATTTTGTGTACATAACTAAAGTTGAGGAAGTACCAAAGCAAAATCAATATCAATCATGAGAGTACTGTAAGGTGAGCACTTCACTGCATGCATGGGTTCAATCACAATGGACGGGGTGCGCATTCCAAACCATGTGGCTGATGCTTCACAGACTGTTCCGAGCCTGGTTGGGGGGGAAAGGAATCTTGTGACAAGAGAACACGGAAGGAAAAGTCAGATAATGTCAGTGACAGCGCTAAGGCTTTAGTGCCCGCCGGAGGGTTCGCCTACATACACAGAAGCATCGGGATTTTGATCCCGGTTGCGCAGGAATCCGGGGGGCGGGCAGCACGCGCCTGCTAGTGGCCTCGGATAGATAATAATATATAAGATAGAAGATACACCATGGCTAGTACATATATTATTTATTTATATCTCTTCTACGTAACGTACTTGATGGAAGAATACTTATCCTCCCAACGGCAGTTTAGTACAGTAGTATATAATTAAGATGGAGAGTAACTAGTTAGTCCTATAGCAATATCGAAAGCCCTAGCTCCGCCCTGCAGCTGCCCGGGGGATTCTTCATGCACAATGTGGAGGTTGGAGAATCTAACCAACTGCTCGAAAAATAGGATAGAACAGGGACATGGTTTTTCTTTTTCCTTTGATATATAATAGTATGCACGTGGAGCAATCATGTCCTGATGGAAAGGTAGTCTCTTTTCGTGGCCATATTATTTCATGTTGGACATGTCATCGGTCGAGATGAATGAAGAAAAGCTCTCAGAGGAGGACCTGTCTACTACGCAACAGGATGATTATGCCGATTATCACGAATATGAGCCCAAGATAGAAGGCGGGTTTCGAGGCTGTCTAGTCGTTGCCGGTGGTTTCTTGGGCTTCTTCTCAACACTTGGTGATTACTACCGACTAGACACCATACCATACCAGACTCGAGCTTCGAGCTGAATGTTTTGATGACAGGACTCCTCAACACCTTCGGAGCATTTCAATTGTACTATCAAGGGGTGCTCCTACCGTCTTATCCCCCAAGCGTGATATCATGGATCGGGTCATTACAGGTACCTGATCTTCCTACTTCCTACCTTTTCTCTTGACCCAGTGTCTTAATTGATAGCTAGCTATTCCTCGTGTTCATCAGTGGTTTCATCATCGGCCCGCTATACGACTCATATGGCGCACGGGCAATCACCATCCCTGGCTCCCTGATCTACGTGCTTTCGATCATGTTTACAAGCCTAGCTTCCAAATATTATCAATTCGTGCTGGCGCAAGGGATTATGTTTGGGATTGGAGCCGCGACCATGTGAGTCCCTATATCTCTCCATGTTTTCTTTCCTCAGCTACGTTTCTAAGAGGGCTCGAATGGCATTCTTTTTCTAGATATTATCCAAGTATATCCACTGCATCACAATGGTTTGACAAACATCGTGGCTTAGCGATCGGTGTTGTGGTCTCTGGTGCCTCTCTTGGAGGAATCTGTTGGCCATTGGTCTTCGGTCGCCTTTTAAACACCGTCGGTTTTCCTTGGACTGTCCGCGTCTTTGGCTTTATCTTTCTTGCACTCTTAACACCCGCATGCTGGCTGCTTGTTGAGAAGAAAGACCGGGTATCTGGACATCAGAGCGCCCCTAGCCCTCCCAGTCCTAAACCAAGTGTGATTGCTATTTTTAAAGACGCGAAATACACCGTCTTCAGCGTGGGGATGTTTTTCCTCCAATGGGGGATGTTCATCCCTTTATTCTACATGCCAACTTATGGACAACATCACGGCATGACCGAGGATCAAGCGAATAATCTCGCTTCATACCTCAATGCGGGGTCGCTCGTCTCGAGCATTGTGGTAGGGTATTTGGCGGATAATCTAGGAAGGTTAGTAAATGGTTCATCTTAGATTCTCCTCTGATTTATACAGCCGCTTATCAATTTGTTACGGTAGATTCAACGCATTATTTAGCTGTGCTATCAGCTGCAGCATCCTTCTTTACTGCCTCTATGCCATTAAGTCTTACGGTGCCATCATCGCTTTTTCAGTACTGTATGGCTTTTGTTTTGGCGGGTTGCTCTCGCTACCACTGGCTTGTGTAGCGCAGATTACACCTGATTCAAGAATTATAGGCGCCAAAATTGGAATCGTGATGTCTATCTGCTCATTTGGGTATAAAACCCTTTGTTTTTGTTTTGTTTAACGTTGCTTCGCTGCAACTGCCAATGGGCCCCCCCCCCACCAAAAAATAGGCCCCTTGCTGATGATTCTGTTAGAAATTTGACTGGAAGTCCCATCGCGGGTGCGCTCATGACAAAATATCAGGGCGAATTTGGAGGTCTGATCGATTTTAGTGCCACGGTTTTGCTAGGCGGAGCTATTCTAATGCTATGTTCGAGGGTGTTGGCATCGAAGCAATGGATCTTCTAAATAAACTACAGCCTGATTCAGTCCGTGTCAGTAAAAAAACGGCTTTTTCGTTCCAATCGTTTCCGGTTTTCTGGGTCGGCCTTATTCATGCTACTATCATACTTATACATACTGCACCTGTTCCCAGCGCTTTTTATCTTAAATAAAATCACCCTCTTGTGAAAGTAAAGTAGGCAAGATTCAGTAGTATACGATCTAGGTATGGATATCCAGTTATTATCAGTAACCAAAATCGGTTGGTCTCAGTGTCCTCAGGCCGTTCATTTTTCTTAAGGCGGGATGCAAATTTCCAGCTCGAAACAATTTCCCGCCCACCATTTATTTATTTAGTTAACTGGTTCAATAGTTCAAGTTGATAGCCAAAGCTCTCTGTACACAGTGGGGCATGACCACACTAGGAGCTAGAATATATGGAGGTAGGTTCGGACATTAGTACAATACAAATATTGACCCTGCTTATTAAAAAGTCGTAACTAATGGAGTAGGGTACTACTGGGCTGCTGGCTTCTAGAAAGTCAGCGATCGGTTCTATTCTTCTAGCTTGAGCCAGATTCCGACTAAATTCTCCACCATGTGCATATGTAGAATATCTAAATTCAGTGATCCCATAAGGCCGGCATGGATTGAGTGCCCACCTGGGAAACGGCCAATCAGAAGAGCACGCCAGTTAAAAGGGGTCTAGAGGGTTTTTTTTAATCCAATTTTGACAGTACAGGTCTGATGACTAAACATGGAATGTAAAGTAATTAATTACATTATCAGCCACACATAATCCCTCCCCGCTGTCTAGAGTACCAGGCGGCTCTCTAGCATAGCCTATGTTATCATGTTGATTGTTGCAATCCTTCCGAGCCTCCCAGCAACTCTTACCAGGTTTTGCGGAGCAATCGATCGTAGGTGGTAGGCACGCTCGTACCAATCATCATCCTTCCGTGCCCTCTCCACAAGAGATACCCAATTGCGTAGCACTAAATCGTAGTTCCGACTAACATCCCGCCTTGTTCCCTGCCTGACTATCTTCACTTGCGGAATGAACTTCTGGAGGCGGCAGCTCTGAGGTTGTAGGCCGCTGGCGGGACGATTTCAAGAGCAAGGGGTGTCGTAGGTCAATATCTATACATACTCGAATAAGGAGTGGTCCCGGCATGTGCTCGATGAGTGTTGATTTTTACCATGACCTTTACGAGCCCCCTTAGGCCTTCTATTCCCCTTGATAACGGTCAAATTGAGTAAGACTCAACGACTAGCTTATGGATCGATACCAGAGAGTTGTAGAGCGCCAGGATTAATCGGATCTCATGCGGACAGGGCAAGCCCATCGATGTGCGCAAGGCACAGGCACAATCCATTATGTTTGACATATATGGCGTTATGGGGTTCGATTAAAAGGTTCGAGGAAATATATGATAACAGAGAGCCTTTCGTGGTGTATTGCTTGTTTATATTACCACTCGGTATAAGCCCTAATACTGATTTGAACTGGCGTGCTCGCGCCCCACTTTGTTTTTCCATCAGAAGAGAAGTGGAAAATTTGTTACGTAGAAAGACTGCGTAAGATAGGTTGAGTAAAATATAGATAGTATAGTGATGGTTGATGATCTGTCTATCGAGAGGCCAAGGTGACAGACCCTCTTGTCAAACTATAAGTACATGTAGTTACATACATCTGTTCCGTGACACACCACCTCAGAGACGCAACTCTCGGTTGGGTCTCTGGAATATTCCTTAGCTTTATACATCCGGGGCTGGAATCATGCTTTGTGTAGCATCCGTAAAGTCTTCCATGCGTAGATCCCGATCTAATCGTTCAGTTTCATCAGCCAGACCAATAAGATTGCAAAGTATTACATGCTTCAGTGTCTCCCAAGTGACTTCGCAAGCCAGTTTGTAAGCATCTATTTCGTAGACATCCATTCCAACGGAACCCATTTCTCTCAACTTCCTGTCACAGCTAAATGATCGTTGATATTCATGTGCACTAGATTGTTGAAGGCCTGTCCGATCGGACTGTTGTTAAACTCGGCAAGTCTAAACGCAAGGCAATTCCTGAGAATAGGACTGTCGATAAAGCAAAAATCAAAAGGATTCTTTCTCAGCCCAATGGACTGCACAAACTTCATCAACATGAATTGCCACCAGAGCCTAATTGCGATGAAGACACGAAAGGAACGAGCTACAAGTGTTGCCGCATAGGTGTCTCCTGTCATTGACTTGGACTGCTGATCCCCTCGAACCACTAGACGTGCTTTGCATTTTGCCGACTGTCCATGTTTGTCAAATTTGTAGACGTAGATCCACATACAATCGAGCATTTGATGATCCTTGACTGCTGGGTCTTTCTTTGAAGCCTCTGTCCAAGTCTTCATTTGGATGTGGCTCTGGATGTGATCCTCTTCGGCCTTCTTGAATTCCTTGCCTAGTAAGTGGTAGTCTAGGTCTTCGTGACAATTAGGCTCTGGTGGCAATTCACGTTGATGAAGTTTGTGCAGTCCACTGGGCTGAGAAAGAATCCTTTTGATTTTTGCTTTATCGACAGTCCTATTCTCAGGAATTGCCTTGCGTTTAGACTTGTCGAGTTTAACACGCGTTCCGGTATGAAATGATGCTTTCCACGGCTCAAATTTTGAGACAGTTTCCTTCAAGTTTCCTTCAGCAGGACCACGAATAGCTACTACCAAGAGTACTGCTGGTGGTGTGGCGCCAGGAATCGGGTAAAAAGTCATCCGGATTTTCAAAACCTTTTGTTATTTCGTGTTCCAAGTTTACCGGCTGATGATCATTTGGTTCAACACCTTCAATGAACTCATATTCATCTACCTCACCGTGAAAAGTAGGGATAACGACTTAAAAACTTGGTTTATCTGACTCTAAGGCTTTCTCCGGTTCAACCTCTGGTTCCTCTAGCTCTTGAATGGTGCTTCGAAGTTGAATTTCTTGTTTTTCATCAAAGACGACGTCTTCATTGAAGTTCACGTCCTGAGTTCGAAAGACCTTGTTGAGTCCGGTAGATATTTGTTGAGTCATAACCAATAAGGTACCCGAGGTTTGTCTTTTTTCTTGGCTTCTGTGATCATCGCAAGTGCTTTGCAGCCATATACCTTGAGATGTTCTTATCTTGGCTTGCGATCTTCAGCAATGATGCCATCTCTATACGCCAAGTAGGTATGGGAACGATCATATGGAGACTTCCGATTGTAAGTATACTTGGGTGTTCGGTTGTGAAGATATACAGCTGCACAAGAAATCTCTGGCCATAGTTTTTCAGGTAAGTTTGCGGCGCGATGTCATATTGACATTTTAAAGTTCCGAATAGGTGTTCGAGGATACTGATAATTGTCTTCGCTTTGCGGTCTTTCATGAAAGGTAGTAGTCCCCAAGATAAGAGAGTTGAAACCCATTGCTTGATTGAAGTCATGGAAGTCAATTGTGAGGCGGTATCTAGGTCCTTCATGTAAGTCTCTGGGAGCTCTGCGTATTTTGCGTTTGGCTTTGCTTTGTCCACACGCATCACATTCTACAATTGTAGGTCCACGAATCTTTACTCCGGTTGAACAGTTCACAAGATGCTCCAACGCTCCAGGTCCTGGATGACCAACACGAAGATGCCATTTCATTGCATCGCCTGAATTCGGTGACCTCTTAGTCCAAGAGTTGTACCTGTTCCGCCGTGTGTGGAATACCGCCCTTGGTACCTCGTCCGGTTGATACTCAATTACGAACCGATCATGCCGTTTCTCAAGTAGAGCTAGGGTGGAATAATTACTGCGACGTAGGTGATTATACCCAGGTCTGTTATCCCACCAGATAATGTCCCCATGGTTGGAGGGGAAAATATGAAGAGTGGATCCAGAATCCAGGATAGCGGAATTTTTGAGTGGGTACTCTTCCGTGGAGAAGGCTCCTTGATGCAAGATTCTTCGCACAAAGAAAGTCGATTTGACATGGCCAACGTTCCTCATTAGGGGTTCTTCATCTTCCTTACTTTTTTTTGTAACTTTCCGCTTTCGGTTCGCAGCAGATAAAACTTCATTATCTGGTATCGGTTCTTTGCTCGGCAAAACTTCATTGCCCCGCTTACCTTTTCCTAGATGCGATTTACCTCTTTTCTTCTTGGTCTTGTCCTCGTTGGTATCTTCCGGGTCCTCTTCACTCCTGCCATGCTGACGCTTTCGCCAGCAAAGGTTGGGCCGAAAGTCCCCATTGCAAATATTATACTTTTTGCTTGAAAACTTTGGTCTACAACCTTCCGAAGATCGTTTGCGACCGTGTGGAAGTCAAGAGAATCATCGTCAACTTGAGGGTCCTTCGTTATTCCGTATGCTTTCACCCACATTGGATCAACATTCTTAATGGCTAATAGAAAATCCTCCAATCATTCTGACACTCTGGTAGTGGCGACAACCTGCTTCTCCTTTGCTTCTGTCATTGCTTGTTCCCAACTGTCTGCCCACGCAGTAAGGTCCTTTGGCTTTGGAGGTTTAACGCGTCTCGGTATCGTTGACGAGCGTTAGCATCTTCTAATCGCTTAGAGATGCCTGCTGACCTTTTCAGGTTCCTATACCATTCGGGAAGGGATTCGATGGCTTTGCAGCATGTCTTTTGAAAGTGGGTGGAAACGTTAGCAATTATCCACTCTTTCAGCTTTATGATTAGACCTTGCTGCTTTTCGAAGGTTTTCAAGTCGTCTTGATAGAAGGTCCAAGCCATTTGATAAGACTTCTGTCCATCAGAGGTTAGGTCACTGAATCTGACAGGAGTAGGCGTTATGGGAGAGTCGTCTTCCTCCGCTACTTCCTCCGCTGCCCCCTGCATTTCTTCCTGTACAGGCTGGGAACGGCCTCGTGTAGTGATTGTTGAACGACTTCTGGGGATACTCGGCCATACTGGGCTTCAAGGGCTTGGCAACTAGATCTTCGTGTCCTTGAAGATGACCCAGTAGACGGACGATACATGTTGGCCTGACCAAGACATCGTTTATTCCAATCCTCCCATGTGGCGAAATTGGCAAGAGTGACAGATTTAAGCGATATGATGATCAAAGGTAATTAAGTATAAGTTAGTGATAAATAATAAGAAATGTATGCAACAGAAAGTATCAGACTCTTAATTGTTAAAAACTAGGATGGGGAAATAAGGAAATGTGTTTTGTAGCTAGGAAGATTTTTTCTCTCTCTGATTTCTTCTTAATGCTAGCTAGGAAATTGCACACTATTTATATTGTACACAACAGTCTAGAACATATAATCTTGTAATGAAATGCATGTAACCGTGACTTCACATATCTTTGATACTTAAGTCAGCTCAGGCTTGGCCGACACTGAAAAAACATCTGATCAGCTGAGTATATGATGTAACTATGATCAATATAAAGAGGCTTAATGAATGTTTAGTTCAATCTAACAACTGTCAATCCCCCGAACAGTCTGCCGGAAGCTTGCCTCTTTCGCGGTTTGTGACAGAACTAAGAGTTCGGCCTTACTGCTTGATGTCATACCGGCATTCTGTTTATTCGCGTGCTGTGCAATCGGCTTTCCAAATAAGGCCATGATAAATGCCTGGGAACTTTTCTGTTCAAGGAATTGTCTGTGGATGATGCGTCGCTAGCACGTATGGGTGAGGCTGCCTTCTCCTGGTGCCTAAACTGCAATATATATAAAGGTATTTCAGTGCCCGGTCAGCGGCCTCGTGATGATTCTTATCAAGGATTACATTGAAGCGTGCGGAAGCGGACGCAAACGCAACATTAGGGCAAGTTGTTGCTGCCGCGAATAAGATGGAACCAGTCTTTCGCCGGGAATTCTCAAACCGATCATAATAATCGTTCCAATGATTATCGGTTTAGCGGCCGTCCAGATCGGCATGGTAGTCGCCCCGGCCTTGAATCCAATCGTCCCGACCGATTTAGTAGCGGTTAGGGAACTAGAAGGAAGAGGCTCCATAACATGAAGGCAGAAATAAGGGAAAGAAACTCTGGATATGTATAGAAGATATCGAAAGGGGTAAAGAAGGGAAAAATATAACTACTCCAAGAATTCCTCAGAGAATTCTTCCTTTTAAAGAGCTTACTTACAGTAGCCGTCCTGGCTGATACGATCGTTCCAATCTACTTTGTGATTGATCGTCCCAATCGACTTTAGTGGTCAGACCGATGATCTTTTGATTTGAAGAGTTTTCCGGTTGCATATCAGCTACCTGGAAAGGGATGTGAGCTGCTCGAGCCGAGTTTCCATCAGAGTCTCCACGACATTTGACCAAGAAAAGGCGATCAAGCCTTCCTCGACTGCTCGAACTAGCTCGTAATTTTCCTTTTCATTAAATTGCAAATTTCGTTGTCGTTGAACCTGTAAGAGAACTCCCAGGCTTGCTTTAAGCGGAGGATTTTTTGTCCTCCAAAAGTCTCTCATTTCTTGTTTGAGTTGAATCCGGGCTAACTTGATGCCACAAATTCATTCAAGAGGCGAGGCTATCATCAAGAAATAATAGCACAAAGGAAGAAAGAAAGAAGAGTGGAAATTGACGAATAGATGTCCTAATCAAAGAACCTTTGCTAGCGGACGTAACTACTAGGGCTAGCCTAATTGTGCTAAGATAATAACAAGGCAAGAAAAGGTCAAGTCTCTGACAACGATATATTATGGATGCCATTATTGTTTCTCTCGAGATACTCAATATGGTCTCAGAGCTTTCTCCGTTTCCTAAGGTGCCTTTGGCATAAGGTAGCGTCGGTAAAGAACGTAACTCTTGGCGTTTGATTTTCGCAAGGTTGCAATGCGGACATTGAACCGATTCTCCACCCCAGCCCTATAGGCTCGACTTCTGTAGGGATGTCGCTCCATCCGCGTACCCTCGATCACAAAAGATGAAAGGTAGACCGGATGTAAGGCCTCACCTATGTTCGCTTACAAGATACAACGTACGCATGCACGGTCCGTAGCTACGCTAAGACACGTGA
>JAHQZX020000041.1:0-17958 GCA_019804575.2 Pseudotulostoma volvatum | reverse complement strand
GTAATCTGAGTTTCAGACAATTTGGGTCGTGTGCTGTGTCGTTATCAATTATTTTGTATGCGCTGTGGGCATTCTACAGGGTGTGCATCTCGTAGGGCCGTGCACTTGACAGGGAATACGTTTAACGTCGCACCGCATCCATTCTCCATCTGGTTAAGTTCATACAGGGTCTAGTGATTGGAGCTTGACTCGCTCCTGTAACGAACCTACTATATACAACTATCGGGATATCCCTAGAACCTCATGGCATATTCTATCACCATCAAGATATCCAGGAATCCCATAGCTCACTGCCACCTCGAGAATCTTCTAAGAACCCGAACTGCTATATATTTGGCCGACCTCTCGGGATGTGTTTCTTTCTCTTCCTTTCTTTCTTTCTTTAGCTTAGAATTCTAGTATATTAGTGACACAATAGAATTCCTCTTTTCTAAGATCACTCTGTTATAACTATTATATACAACTAGCTGTCAACTTAGCAGAAAACAAGTAAAATCGAAGTAACGTATACAATAGAGCTATTAATAATTCAAGTCTGAACCAGTAATTAAAAGTATGATATTACCAAAGCATTATTTTCTTCATAAAGGCTCGGCCCATATGGCAAAATTAGCACATATCAAGACCCCTATTCAAAGAATAATTATTAATAATTAAACATGTGAAAGTAAGAATCTATAGCCTAAGCTGTCTATTTCTAAAATTTTTATACTAATACATTTTGTGGCTGTTGCGCTGTAGTAGCTCAAAAAACTCATTTTGTATGAGAAAAAGCGTGCGTGAGGTGAGGTGATAACCGTACGTTACATGATAATACGCGGTAGTTATAGATTGTCGGGAAGCAACCCTTCCCACATTACGGTATACCAGCTTGGTTCTAGTCCTGTACCATTGATACAAACTGTTATAGGTCAACTTGGGAACCTAAGGATCTTGAAATTGCTGCCTTTATAAGTCAGCCAATCATGTACCTACAGCAAGTAAAGATGGCAAAAGAGGATAACCCGGGGATCTTCTTGCCGCCGTTGACAGGGATTATTTTAGTGAGTTGGATATAACTCGATACTCTGAGATAACACGGTACAGGGGTATGTAGAACTAAGTTAGTAAAGTAAGTTGGGAGGATGGTTGTTAGCCAATTGGAGGCAGTTACGGGTGGCTTGTATATCTGGCCTCGCACTCTGACAATAGTTGTGATGGTGTAGGCGCAATAATAATTGTACTTAGCAGTGGAGCTGCGCCATCTGACTAAAGATACGATACTTCTGATTATAGATTAATAAAAGAAACCTACGGACGGAATTATAATGTAGTGGCCGCTTTAAGGAGATGTCAATTTTTGCAATAGAGGAAGGTACTACGACGTACATACATACATTTAAATTTCAGTCCAGTTCTGCAAGCATGCATGTACATGCAGAACTATCATGTCTCGAACTGAGCTGTAGGGACTATTCTACTTTCCTTCGGTACGGAAATTAGCATCTCTGTTACTATGATAATACTGACAATCAATGACGGAAAACAGGTATGTATGATATGATGGCGTAAATAAAGCCTGACCGTCGATATCGTTTCGGGCGTCATAGAGCTACGGTAGCAATTCATGGATTTCCCACCACTCGTTCGAACTCCATTAGAATAATGACCATTATTGACTAACAGGACTCTTACTACCTATCTTGCTTGTTCTAAACATGCAATTAACTGCTGCAGCGTGGAGGCCCGCCTTGCTGCGCCCCAGCCTGCAGGGCGCTATTCGTCTGGATGTTCTAAGCGCCTACTTCGCATAATGCATCTTCTCATGATTTTGATAGTAGTATTAGTATATATCTATATATTTTTATATATCCCTCTGTTTGATTGAATGGTGAATCCATATTTTTTGGTCTGGTTTGGTAGTGTGTATTGTTTCTTTGTTATTCATTGTCTTGACATTATCATAATGGCTGAGGCTATTGCCGTATTAGGTGTTGTCGCCACGATAATTCAAGTTGTCGATTTTGGCGGGAAAGTCTTAGAACGCCTCAAAGAGTTCCAAGGCAGCATCAGTGACTTGCCGCAGTCGCTCACCCAAATCAAGACAGAATTACCCCTCTTGTTTGACACGTTAAAGAAGATGGAGAAGGCGGTAGCGGCCGGGGCCGTTAAGGAAGACACTGCGCGAGCTTTGATTCCAATCGTTGAAGGTTGTCAAAGACAACTAGAAACCCTCCACGCAATTCTTGAAAAGGCACTACCAAAGGAGGGAATTTCCCGAGTTAAACGAGGCTTTCAAGCTTTCTCATCTCTCTTAACCCAAGATTCAAAGATCAGGAAATTGAGCTCATCAATTCATCACTATATCCAGACGCTGACATTTTACCACTCCGCTGCTTCGTGGACAGTACAAACTTCGACAAGTATGTAAGTCTCCCTAGAAGCCAAAGCATATATATATCTACCTCAAGTTAACTATGTGGTCTAGACGAGACTCTCAACATGCTCCGTCAGTGGCTATCTGCTCCTGACCAACTCCAAAAACATCAGCAAATCCTCAAGGACCGTCTCGCAGGTACGGGACTCTGGTTTCTCGGGGGCAAGCAATATGCAAGGTGGAAAACCCATGCCAGATCACTTCTCTGGTTGTACGGGATCCCGGGTTCTGGGAAAAGTGTGCTTTGTTCGTCCATCATCGAGGATATTTTGAATGATTGTCACAGTAATCCCGGAAAGGCAGTGGCTTACTACTACTTCTCCTTCAACAACCCTCAGGATCAGCTTCTGGAGCCAATGCTAAGATCACTGGTTTTCCAGTTCTCCGAGAAGTGTCTTAAAGCTCCCAAGGGCCTGAAATTGCTTCTGTCTCCTGAAACCAGGCGACGACAGCCGTCACATGATACGCTTCTGGAAATGTTACGCGTGGTGGTCCATGAATTCTCATATTCATACATTGTCCTCGACGCACTAGACGAGTGTAAAGACAACGAAGAGCTTCTAAATGCTATTGAAACCATTGCGGCGTGGAGAATTAATTCTCTACATATTATCGTCTTGAGTCGTGATCGGCAAGAAATTCGTTCCTCCCTTGAGGGTTTTCTCGAAATTAGTGACACGGTTTGTCTTCAAAGCAGCCTGGTTGATGAGGACATAGCTCTCTATGTTCGACATAGGCTGCTCGACGACAGGAACCTTCGTAGATGGAGGAATGATCATGAAATCCTGCATGAGATAGAAACAGTACTTGTGAGCAAGGCGAATGGCATGTGAGTTGGCCAAATCTACTGTTTCTAGCATGTACTGATTCTAAGGTCTTATAGGTTTAGATGGGCGGTATGTCAATTAGATACGTTAGGAAAGGCTCTCAACCGATCGATCCTCCGAAGGTCCCTTAATAGTCTTCCACTGACGCTAGACGAAACTTACGAACGCATTCTATGCTGCATTCATGATGACTACCGTGAATATGCGCTTCAACTCCTTCAATGGCTTACCATTGCCGCACGGCCACTTGAATTACACGAACTTCCCGAAGTAGTAGCAATCACAAATCATGATCCGCCTTCGGTGGATAGAGATCAAATTCTACAGGACCCTCTAGATGTGATGAGAATCTGCCCTAGCCTAATTACCATTATCGGCATTCCTCTCGCTGGTCCGGTTATGAAGAATGAAGAGAGCATTCCCCTTGAGTTGAAGGCTTTCAGCTTTGCGCACTATTCCGTCAAAGAGTACCTACTCAGCCAACGTATACGCCTTGGCCCCGCAGCAGAATACAGCATTCAAGAGGAATCAAGTCACGCCTATATCGCTAGAAGCTGCCTTACCTATCTTCTCCAATTTTCTGAAGAGAACAGTCTCAGCTTAAGCACCTTTCAAGAGTCTAAGTTGGGCAACTATACTGCAAAGTTTTGGCCTTACCATGTCAAATCCTCCGGTAAAGAGGCAAATTCAACCCACAGCCTTGTGATGGAGCTTTTGTCCCTCAGAAACAGTGCTTATATTAATTGGTTTCGTTTTTATGATATGATAACTCGGAGTTACCACAACTCTGAACTAACTGTGGATCGAGTTCCTCCCCCGTTCTATACCGTATCATTCACTGGTTTGACTGAAATTGCCCGCTTGTTGATCACCAGGAGACAGGCCAATGTTAATTTCCAAAGTGAGAATTATGGGACTGCACTATCAGCGGCGGCGAGTCACGGACATTCAACAATGGTCAGACTACTTCTTGACATGGGAGTAGAACCAAATGTGCAAGGCGGGTATTATGGGACTGCACTGCAGGCGGCATCATATGGAGGCGACATCATGGCAGCAGAAGTTTTGTTGGAAGAAGAAGATATTGATCACACAGGTGGTCCAGACATTGATCTTCAAAGCGAAGTGTATGGAGTTATACCTGCAACATTGGCCTACGATCATGAGACAATAGTTGCGGAGCTTATAGCTGCCGGAGCGGATGTTAATTTGAACGGAGGGCAATTCGGCACCGCATTGCAGGCAGCATCGGCTCGTGGCCGGCAAAAGACGTTTGAGATGCTACTACAGGCAGGTGCAGATGTCAATCTGGAAGGTGGCGTATATGGCACTGCCTTGCATGCAGCATCAAACAACGGCCGCAAGCAAATAGTTGAAAAACTAATAGCGGCTGGTGCCGACGTCAACCTGCAAGGGGGCGGGGAGTATGCCACTGCACTGCAAGCAGCATCCGCCCATGGCTATGAAGGAATCGTGGACAAGCTGCTAGCAGCTGGCGCTGATGTTAATTTGCGAGGTGGGAGGTATGGCAGCGCATTGCAGGCGGCATTGCTTCGAGGCCATCACGGAATTGTGGATAAGCTCGTAAAGAATGGCGCCGCGACTTATTCCCAAGGCTAGAATCATGATTGTAAATCCTAGGTAGTATATATGGAGGCTAACTAGATCGTACTGGATCAATTCGCAAAGGGCGCTGATGTCAATAGGCATGGTGGATTATATTACGATACGTATTTTGACTCTGAGTAGCATCGTCAAGCGATCACTCCGGAGATTTCGAGTTATTGTCGATAGAGGAAGTAGCTGTTGATTTAGGCAATGTACCGCTGAATGCAGACAGATTAGGTAATGGAAGATCTTGTAAAGGATTCAAGTTCTTGTATTTAATAATATATAAAAGTGATGACGTGCTCCCACTGTTATTCCAGGTGCCGAACAGCCAGACATTGCCAAACGACTAGGTGCCATTGTGAATAGAGGAATTTCTCTGGGAATTTCCGTCAATATAAGATTTATGGTGGAATATGCCGGACATGATGGGCTGAATAGAGGGTGAAAGTAATATAAAAAGTCTTCTCATATACATCGACATGAATCAACGCACCGGACATAAACTGTCATTACCATTTCTTGCAATTTATTTATTGCTCAATACGGTACTATTAGGTATCATAATTTCTACATAATATACCCATCGATCGCTGGGTGATGAAAGTAAACAAAGGAATCAGATCAAGCAGAACATCAGCTTTGCGTACAATAATACCCGTGTTATCCTTCATCAACTCCCCAAGTTCACGTTCTCATTTTTTGGGGGCCATAGACTCCCGGCAGTATCTATGAACTGAATGTAACTGCTAGCTACTTCTTATCACTTTCCTAGCATCCTAGTATGCAATACTAAGTTAGCACTATCCATGCATGCAACACATGCAGGTGTGCTATTCTATCAGGAGCACAGTGAGGTACTCTGTATTACTATCCTAGATCCTCGGAATGTACCTGCTAACATCTTGTCTGCCTAGAAAACCGTGTAGAGTTACAAAATGCTCTTTATTAAAACAGCTTCCTCAAATCACCGCTTCCAAGGCAAATTAATAAAACATGACTCAAGTTATATCCAAGCACGTGCAGGGATGGTTCTTCGGGCATCACGTGATGTTTCATCCTTCCGCCCTTTTCATCCCACCTCAAATTGAACTCAAAGAAGTCAGTCTATCTATGCATTATTACGGATTGACAATCCTATACATTTCTTACACTATCATTGAGACTGCCAACACTCTTTCACTCGCAGCTTTCTTCCTTGCATTGACATGAGTGAACGAACACAACCTTAAAAACACTTGAGTTGAAACCTGGGGATCTATTTGTCCGCATCTGCTGATAGGTAAGAGCAGCGTCTCCTAGCCGTTTTTGCTCCGACGGTGGGCTTCTGCATATGTATTCAGCCAACCAATGTGCTGACGAGCATTTCTGTACCCCTCCTCTCACTCACGAGCCGGGGTGATGCACCCGTAAATAGTTCCGAGTACTGATAGAGCTTTGCGACTGGATTGCTAGAGTCTCTTACAGCGTTCAGCCGGTTGGACCTCTAGCCTCGCGCCGTCTCACCTTCGCTGTTGCCCCTCTTTCCCTTTATAGTCCATCCATCCCAGTCATCGTGCCCCTCCTTAAAGGCGACAATGTTCTCCCGAACGTTCAGGGGGCTAAGAACCCCACCTTGCTTCTCTCCTCATCCTATCTCCTTCGCTATCAATTGCAATCGAAAGCATCTCCAGGGCTTCCGTATTTGCTATCATTCTTCTACAGCCATGGCGAATAAGCGTGTCAAGACTTTCTTCGATGTTGAGTACATCCCTTCTGGCCAAAAGAATCGTAAGTCTTCGTTCTCCAGTAGAGAAGATTTGGAGAATGTTACCTCGGTGTCGGTCTATCATTCTTCAGAGCTCACTTACCCTTCAGCAAACTGCCCTATTATCTAAAGCCCCTCGAAAACACAACTGACCGCTGATTTCATGCCGTTTAGCTATAACGGAACGGATTACCTTTGAGCTTTTCAATGATGTTGTTCCCAAAACTGCCAATAATTTCGTTGGACTCTGCACTCATAGTGAGGGCTACGGCTACAAGGATTCCTATTTCCACCGTATCATTCCTGAATTTATGCTCCAGGGTGGTGACTTCACTCGTCACAATGTGAGTAATCTTTCAGTTATCGGTGATCTTCTGTTCTCCCTGTAATATTCGCTCCGGACACCTATCTACTAGCCTCAAAAGCCGAATCGGCGCTGACCCGAAATTACGATAGGGCACTGGTGGTAAATCCATTTATGGTGAGAAATTTCCAGATGAGAACTTCACTCTCAAGCATGAGGGTCCTGGAACCCTCTCCATGGCTAACGCCGGCCCCAACACGTAAGTTTTATCATTCGACAAGACCGCCTAAAAATGCATTTGATATTGTCGTTTATCATTCACCACCATGAACCTAACCTGGCTTTGCTGCGCAGAAATGGCTCCCAATTTTTTATCACCACGGTGAAGACTGGCTGGCTCGATGGAAAACATGTTGTTTTCGGGCAAGTTTCTAGTGGCATGGACGTTGTCTACAACATCGAGAAACTTGGTACTAGCTCTGGGAATGTGAAAAATAGGCCGAAGGTTGTCAACTGTGGAATTTCAGAGTAGCATAACATCCCCCTTTCGCTTCGCTCCCAAGGGTGCGGCCGTGGGGTGATGAAAAGAGGAGAGAAAGAACACATCCATTTTTTGGATGAATTTATAGCGATGGCGGTTTCATTAATTTATATATGGCAATCTATATAGTATTATTTAGAGGTCTCCTGAACCTCAGTAACACATAGCATCTCACTCATATGCTCTTTTCTCGGATAGCTTCATCTCTCTACTTGGTTGATTGCAGTCTTCTGAGACCAAGCTCTTGCGGTGTCAATTCCGCAGGATATGTATCATAGAGCGAACAGTTGGGTCCAATGATTGCCTTGAGGTGTAATCAGAGAAATACTAAAATACCACGTAATTTCGAGGTTGGATTGTATATCGATTGGTCTATATATTAAATATGTGAAAAGTTAGAAGTAATGTCAACAATGAGTCTGGGACACGGGAGGGGCTATGTTGAAATCCGAACTTAGTGTGCGGAAAGATTTGTTGTTCCATCCATGGTCTACCTTCAATAGTGGTTCAATACGCCCCATCATGAAATACTGTATGATACATCATTACAGCTCACACATATTGTCCTTATTCAATAGAAATGCCCATACAATGAACCTTGATATTTGCCTCTCAAATTTCTCGCCTTTCAGGTGCTGAAAAACGTGTACCTACGTGTCGCTGAATCGCGCCCGGAACTAGTACAGAGACGCGTCTTCCGACGCTTGTATGTACCCTCCATTATTACCATTGCATAATAAAATACCATACATACACCAACTATATTTAGTACCCGCTAAGATAAATGCTTCAATTGATTCCGAATATTACTGTCATCATAAATAGTAGTAGACAGCGAGCAATAGTAATGAGTTGAGCCCAGTTCTGTGACTGCTAGTTTATAATATTGCTGGCCAGGATGAATCCCCATACAAATGCCATTTTTTGGGGCCCTATATCTCAACGCTCATAGCATTGTTCTAGTCTCTAATTTGAAGGTTGAATTATATATTGATAGAACTACTTATGAAACACGTGTAAAATTAGAACGTAAACAGGCGTCGAGACGGGTGGGATAACAAGTTGGATACTGGCGGAGACATCGAGCTGGCCAAGAAGAACCTGCTTAGAATATTAGTAGCCCGCAGACGATTCACTTGACTAAACTGGGCCTAATTGCAATTCATTACTATTGATAGTGACGGAGTGATACTCGGAATCAATTGAAGGATACCTTGCATGCACATAGATAGGCTCAATTAGGTAATTTTGACATTGAGGTATTCCTATATGTATGTTACTAGTATTCGCGGTGTCCATCCCGGCCAGCCCGATGTACCCCACTCATCTCGGCATCTATTGACATTACTTCTATGCTTAATATACGGTTCGACCGATATACAATCCGACCTCCAAATTAGAAACCAGGGTATGCTGTCGGTGTTGAGATATAAGGCTACAAAAACTGGCATTTTGTATGGGGATTCGAACTGGGCGTCCTTACATCAAGTACCTTATACTTTGAATATATGTATGGGCGGTACTAGCCGGTACTTAGCCAATGAGGCGAGTACTTCATTCATGCTAACATACACACCTAGATTTCAGCTTTCCTTCACTTAAAATATTTGAGATCCCGCTTCCAGTGCGAAAAAGGTTCGTCAATTGCAAGGAGAACCGATTTTGTGCATGCATTGGTGCGTACTAGTATGCATGTTTGGTATAAAAGAGTTTTATTTTATGAATGTACCAGATTCTCTCTCCCGCCTCGAGTTTTCCCTCTCCACTTCGGTCTCCTGATCAAGAATGTCGGACGTTCCATGATGCCAAATAATCAGTAATGCGCTATACTTGTTAGTCTTAAGGTTATTTTGGAAGTTTCTGTCACTGTTCCTCTTCCTTTCTCAGTCTTGTGTTTCATGTAACCGAGGTTTTTTTCCTTTACTAATTATTGACATTCTAGAAACCGAGTCAAACATACATATGATAGCAGTTAGCCTGCAGGTATTATTTTGTTGCAACCAATATCTTATTTCAGCTATGTTGCCGACTTGCGGGGAACAGCGTCAAGTTCATCACGCGACTACTGGAAGTGTACATCAGTTCCAAGATAAGATCTTGGTAACTTGAAGCAGGACCCGTACATAAGACTTGTAAATAACGCAAAATCGAGAGTTCTACTCCATCCGTTGTCGAGGTAGGCTCGGTGACTTGTGATGTTTAGCTAAGTCTCCAACTGCTGTTTAGTATTGTCAGTCTGTGATTCACGTGTCTTACATCCTTTTTCTTCCCTTTGGAGGTTCTCGGAGGTTGTTTCCAGGGCTCGAGCGTTCTTTTGATTTGGAGTCATAGGAAGCCTAAAAACTTTCCCATTTCACTTTCGACAACCACTTACCTTACATCCCTATCGATCTCATCATCATTTCGTCATTATAGGGGTGGGTGAGAGTGAGTTCTTTATTTCAATCAGATACCACCACATGAACGTCATTACTGATCGATTATTACCCTATTGCTAGCAGTAGTTATGAGAATAAGCGTCTTTGCTGTATAAAGACATCGAATTTAAAATGTCACGTTTTGAAGAATACGATTGATGATTCTAGTGAAAGGTACGCTTGATAGCTCTTCCCAAGATTTATGGAGATTCGATTCCAGAGGGGACGGACATAATGGCGACCTACGGGTCTCGTGCGTGGGAGGAATTGTTATTTAACTTCAATGTTCTGCTGGTTGGATTCTAAAAGGGGCGATGATCATTGAACATCAACGACAACCTATGGTTTCCAGGAGTGAGGGATCGAATTACAAAACATAAATCGCGGTCAGAATATGATAGGAAATCATATATGAGCGTGGCAAATGCTGCTCGCAAACGTGAATGGCGAGTATGACCGGCAAGATACCAGTACGATTGTACAGGCGGCAGCGTCATAATGAGACAATCGACCACAGTTGAAACGGGTGATTGACTAAAGATACCCATATGATATCTTGAAGCTGCGGCCCAGACTCTGAGAAAGATCTGAGAGCTTTCGGAACCTCAGCTTTAGCAGCCACAGGGGGCGTGTCGAGATAAGCTTTTATATCCTAGCCGAATCTCCGGTTCCCACAGTTCCACAGTTGTTCACGTACTCTTCCACATCCTTTTATTTACTTTGAGAGTTCTAGAGTGTGATAGCTCGAGAGTTAAAAAGAATTTTCCCTCTCTTTATTATCCTATATAGTATATGCTTTCAATATTCATTAACATTTTCCTTTTATTTGTACTAATTGCATCAGCTATACCTCTAGTACTTCAACCGGTTATGAAGTGCGTACTACCCGCAGTAACTTAACTCGCACAGCACCTGCTATGATATTTAGTAATCTTCATGTTGCTTTCATACGTATATATTATTTCAAGCTTCTTCATCCCCAGGCCTAATGTATATATAGAACATAGCCTCCTTTCAGAGCAGAAATCAGCACTCACCTCTTGGCTGAACGATGCTTTCGCGTGAACAGAAAGTTTACTGGGGTATTTTCAAGTCAATATTTGCGGTCAGAGCGCGATGAGACCTTGATGCAGGCACATCACTCAGTCTTACTGGCTTGTCACAGAAGATATTACAGGTATTGTATGGGGTGTCTGATAGCTCGACAGAGAGCCTTGTCACATGTATAGAGCATACCTATTCCGTTTACTTGAAGCACGACCGAAGCAGTTTATATTACTGCAGCTACATTATACCTCCGCTCCCTAATGACATCGACTAGGTACCCGATATCAGATAGGCTAATCTTCTGTGCCCTTTTCAACTTCTCACAAAGCCCTAAGATCATCGATGTCAAGATATCTTTGATAAGAAGCTGTATTCCGTGGGAATCGCATGGAATAAATAACGCGTAATTGTACTAGGGCTTGTGTTTCAATTTAGCCCACAAAGATCTCATAGTTCCGCATGTGTCAGTTACAAGGCTATTTATAGGGGTGTTATCACCACGGCAAAGATTAGCGACGTTCGTTTCGATAAATTGAACAAGCCGATAGTCAATATTATCTGCAGGCAGTTCCGAGGTATCATAGAAGAAAACGCCTGAGGCAGTATGAATACTAACATTGATAACTCTAAGACTGCCAACTGTTGAGGATTCATGATTAGATCAATTCTTAGCAATTTCTCGATAATACCATTGATTTTTGACTTCATAGTCTGGAAGTTTTTGTCTAACAACGGGCTACTAAGTTGATAAGCTGATGGGGTTCTATAGGCAGGCTGTAAGCCGGCCAGGAAGTTTCTCATCTCATCTCCTATATGTTGCCATTGCACACTTATTATCCAGTTCCATCTGTTGCTAGATAGCGGGGGTATCGACATTGATTTGCTGTTGGATCAATGGTCTCGAGATAGCTCCCGGCTGCTGCATTCCCTTTACGGGTCTGTCGGGTGTAGTAAAAGAGGCGGAAAGACCGTGGCTGTTGACTCGGAGAGTGCTTGTGAAACTTGAGGTTGTTGATGACTTTGTTGATGGTTGACATGTTGCGCCGTTTCATGATGGTAATATTTGCACTGTTTACCCTGAAGATGCTAAAGTAAAAAAATCATTACAAAACCATGTGCTCCATTTTGCCTACCTATGAACTCGTTGACCAGGCCGATAGCTATAGCTAGCTTGGAGAACGTGTTTGGTGAGCTTTCAAAGCCGTAACAGGACGCATTTTGAAGCAATATACTAAAAGGCTGATCGATGGCGAATTTGTCAAGTCGTGTCTAGCAGTTGTGTGTGCGTATTTTTTTCAACGTTGAGTGTGCGGTATATCGGAAGCGCATGCTACAAACCCTCTATCCGAGGACCAGAATTTGACAGTACACTGAGGTCACGTGAATTATCATACGATCATGTACCGGGTGTGTCGGTTCACCTTCGGTGATGAATGATACAAGTATCAAGTATTCAAAGACGTCCGTTGTTTTTCTCTAAATTCCCCTAACTTTACATAATAGTAAAACAAAGTGAGGTCACGTGAACGACCCAACTATATAGTGCCTTGTTCAGACAAAATGATTTCTTAAAGGCAGGCCGAAGGTCACGACCAAGTGTAAGTCATATCTATCCCCGTTGTCTTCTATCGTTTTTATTATATGTAGGTTCCAGGAGCTCTCTCAGACACCGCAACAACCGCTACAACCTCTGTAGTATCGTTATAAGTGGCTATCCAACGTCAACGCCCGGGCCTGCCACTGATCTAGGGTTTGGCATCGGTGGTGGTAACAGCGACAGGCGACGGTGATCATCACTCGGAAAAACAAGAACCAAACTTAACGGGTAGGCTATCCAAATCGAGAACATAATTTAGCGGTTGATTTTGTCCCTACAGTAGCGTAAGCATAGAAAGTAGTCGTCCAGGGTGGTTATTACACATAACGAGCCGCTCTTCGTCCTTTTTGGTCATCTCAAAGTTGACATCATTGCGGAAAGTCGAGAATGTGACAGTTCCTGGAGCTATGACAGAGCACGCTGAGGCCTGGCACGGACGCCTACTCAAGAATGCGCAGAGGCCGGTAACATTGTACATCAGATGCGATTGCTTGTGTTGTCGATAGCAAAGCTGCTTGGTGGTGGTAGAGTGCCGCATCCACAACAGGCTCGGGTTGTGTATTGGCTAGCCATCAGAATTGGACATACAATTCTTATCGCAAAGGGGGTCTGGAAAAGTATCATCCTCCATTTCTCACCGGTTGCATAACCCTTCAGGCCATTCTGCTCTCGAATCTTGGTAAAGAGCAGCTTGAATCCATCCAGCGATATGTCTAGGGCTCAAAGCCCAGCCTACTCGCACCGGGGGCTGAAAATCCCGATCGTCAATTCTTGTTGTAGCTTCGGCGTGGGGACTATACCCACTTCTTCCTCGGCTCAGAGCAATCTGTGGCTCTAGATCTCTGGCGTCTCCTTCTAGACCGACAGCTCTATTCATGGAATGGTTAGCAGCAATCAATGAACGCTATGTTATTAGATGATGAAAGGACTTCTGGTCGGGCTTTCTCATAAGCTCCGACGGTGTTCGTCCCGAGCAGTGTCTTTGAAATTGTTGTTATCGTAACCCAATACCGCCTAGAAGTTACGAGCTATTTTAGAAAGCCTTTACGACTAAAATATAAGAATATAGGTATCGGGGTAAGAGTATCGCTGAGAGGCTGTATCGTGTACTATTTTCTACATCTATTCATTGATAGTTTGGTAGTCATCACAGATACCAAGCTCAAGCATATCAATAACCCGCGTACTTGTCTCATTGGACAAAAGACAAATCGGAGTTAGGTGTCTATGAAGAAGATGACCCCCTTGTATCCGCATTCAATCTTTAAACCTGCCACCAGAGCCAGACTTAGAATATCGAGCCGACGCTGAACCCGAGCTTGATGACGATGTGGGTTCATGCTTTCGCTTCATTAGCAACTTCTGATAATTCTAGCTAGTTATTATCAGGAACGAGGGGTTTTCGGAAATGGTTTCAATCCAACAGATGGCTATATAGTTGCCGAGACAAACTGCTCACCGGGTGGTGCCTAAAGAATCTCTAACCCGCTTAAGAACCAGTCTGATATGGCATTTTTATGCTGGTACCAGTCTGCTGCCCTTTCCAAGGCTGATTCAAAAATTTTTCGAAGGGTTTTTCAGTACATGATTAATGGTTGGCCCACTGTGTGAGGCAGCGGATGCTGACTTTACCACTATACCACAACGCCAAAAGGCCCAATGGATGACTTACCAAGTCATCCAGTCAGCGTACTATATGTCAGGTGCCTGACACACTGAGACTGTGATCAATGCAGTTATGGGGAATAGGCCTAAAGATTGGCCAGGAAAAACATTTGGTCTAGATTCTACTCCAGGGTTGCAACCGTTTGGAATACCTCATGGGCTAGGAGTTGGATGGCTGAGTTAGACATGCTACTAGTGAACTTGGTCGAAAGTATGTTATAAGTATTAGAGTGTGTGAGAGAGAGACGGCTACTTTCATAAGTAGAATTTAGACCGACTGTCCGAAACACGCTTTGGGGCTGCTACCTACTCGTAAAGCTGAGTACTCAAACACGCATCGCTGTATAAAAACGCTGGTTCTTTGAAGCTAATGGAGGTTTCACCCTGAAAACCCTAGTATTTTTTTTAGGATTGTAATACAATCTTCACACCGCCATCTGCTCGTGTCGCATATTCCACACAGAATAATGGTTAAATAATGAATGACGATCCTAGGCAACATAGTGGCGTGGTAGCTTCTTAGACAAGACGGCTTAGTGTACATGTGATGCAGATACATAAGTGATGATGCTCTCTACAATATGTATATAGATTAAAAAAGTCGACGTGATTCACCTTCAAATTGAGGGCCCTTCTTCGTTCGACTAAGAGCGCTGTGTTCCCTGTTAGGATTGTATACAGATCCCATAAATTTGGTCCAAATCGAAGGATTTTACCTTAGTTTCTTCGCCGCCACTTGGGTTGTTGCCGGCGCCGACGGAGGTCAATGGGATTAGTTTCGTGAGTAGGAAAAGTCTGGATTAATTCCATCCTCTATCAGTCAGGAACAACTCCTTGCCCCGAAGTGATATTATCATTGGTAAAAGGAGCATTCAACAGGCGAAATGGAATAGGCTTCTTTGACGATGATCACGCGGATAGTGACGAATAAGATAATAGTGAGCCCTCAATTTATATATATTTGGGAATGCTTCGAAGAAGCTAACAGATGCCAATTCCAACATTGAGAAGAGTCCTTTGCCATAATTGATGGATCATTGTAGTGAAAGGCAAGAAGGGGTCTGTGAAACAGCTCATGGTACTGAGTTAAATAAATGAAACCTAGCTATGGAATAGCCAACTCTCAGAGCTATCCGGCGAAGATCAACTCTTATAATTTCGACAGTAATCATCATCGCATACATGAAAGATAGTATGGCTCGGGCATAGGCTTTCCTTTCTACTGGCTCTCTTGCAGTTGGCGCAAACACAATAGGCGAGTTTCACGTGTAGATGTATGATAACAAGCTTTATGAGCTGACACGTGACAGTCATGTGATCTTCGGAAGAGTCCCGGTTGCCGGAAGCCTTACCATAACCGGTAAGGCGCCCGAGTCAGTGTCGGCGAATGCGACTCAAACATCATGTCGACAAATACAGCCTCTGTTTCCAGTGAGTCTTCCGGCCCATTATAGCTGCTTCATATATATACACGATGCTAATCATGCCAATAGCATCGCATTCCTACCCCAACTAATCGTTACGCGGCTCCCGAATTCTTGGTTTAACGCCTGGGGAAAGATAAAGAGGACAAGCCTAAAAGAGGTCGACACCAGCTTGGGTACCGAGCCTCGATGCCAGCGCCAACCTCAACGCCGCCACCAAGGAAGAGGAACAGCTGGATACGAACTCTGAGCATGACGATTCCGATGACGATCCTGCCAATGCAATCCTCAGAATACATGAAGTCGATGCTTGGCTTGACGAAATGGGCCATGTAGGTGTATCGTACGGGGAAATTCCTTCGCGTTGGAATGAGCTCATAGCGCCCAGACTTAGACCTCTGAGGATGCTCATGAGCAGTGACTGCTGGATCAAGCCAAGAAGGGCGGTGGGACACCGCCTCACAAAGATAAATTTGAAGTCTCGAGAAATACACTAGGGCTTTTCAGTGTCCCTTCGCGCTATCGGCGATAGGATCCATCTGTAACAGGCCTAACACGTCAGTTATGAGTACTTCACCACCTAGCCTACTTATATGTAGGGTTCCTCCATTTCTTTCTTTCTTTTCTCTCTCACCTTAGTATTCTTGTGTGTAGTAGACTATTATGTATGAATATAATATCATTTAGTTCAACGTTGTGGTGTCTTAAATATATACTTTTTTTCTTTCTCTTCAGATCTTAATTTAGTTGGGCGTTGTACTTTTGCTTGAGAATTTCTAGAATACCAATACTCATTCAAATATATACTGTCTTTCTGTCTTTCTCCTAGGGGACTAAAGATAGGCAGTGAATGACTTAAATTAACTAGCGATAATACATAGTGGCTGGGTGTCTATTTCGACACCATGTCAAAGGCATAGTGCGCTGGTTTTTGCGCCTTTGAATCTCCTCTGCCAATGTTTGAATTTGGCCCATTCCATTAGTAGCCATGAATGCCTCAACAAACCTCACATTTCCCTTAGCTATCTGTTCACGGCATATATCTATCGCCGACTGCATGTTGGAGAGAAAAAGTTCCACGTCGACATCTTCTATAGGCTCATCCTCCATCGTTACCAATCTATCTTCTTCCAAAGCTTCAGGATTGAGAACCGATTCTGAGTCTGAGTCAGCGTTGATATTTGAACCCATCGTAGCCTCTGACTTTTTGTATTCTGGACGTATGATAAGTTGCTTTGCAACCCAGAATGGCTGAGTTCTCCGCCTGCGAATCTCAGAAAAAAATAAAGCCGGCGTGTTAATTGGCTCAAAGCAATGGACAAGGTGCTTGCAGATTAGGAATCGGCTTAGTAGAAATGCGTCACAAGCGCACGTCCATAGTATTGGATTAGTATGGTAATCTTGAATACTTTCTGGTTTAGCTACCTTTTTCTCATCTTCTTTCCATTGCTTTTTGAAAAACTTCCGCCAGCTTGCAGTTGCTTTCCGAATACCACCGCTTCGGATCGCATTCCTCCGTTCAAGTGCTTGTGGGATCGCCCGAGACGTTAATATCCAGATGACTAAATCAATACGAGGCCGATTAAAACGATGCGAATAATCGTGTTTAATCTTCCTCCAATGAGACTCGACAATCATCGTTGTCTTTAGCACAGGGGTTTCCTCGCTATTTGCTGACCGGGGCCATAGTTGCCATTGCTCAGGCTTATACCAACCGATAAACAGGTATGCCCATAGTCGGAAGTAGTTTCGAGCGTAGCACCATGTATATATCTCATTGATACATTCACGGTGGATATGTTCTGCAGACCGATATGTACTGTTCTGGTCTGGGATCAATGGGTGCATATTGTAGTGGCGGCTAAACATCTTTATAACTGTTTCGCGTTCCTCGATGCTCGGTTCCAGGCGACTTTTCTCATCAAATCTCTCGGTTCGTGACTTGCACTGGCACCCGCCATAGCGATGGACACCGTCAGACAGGCGTATTGGCTGTGAACCTCAACATATTTCCAGGTTAGGGATTAGTTTATGGGCGTCAAAAGGGAAATAGTGATTCTGGGTATTGGTTTTAGTCGAATCCTTCAGCTTCCTTTGAATTGCTCTTTTTGAATGCCAAAGACAAAGTTGGATTGTTGTAGTCGGCCAAACCTGCTGTATGTGATACCCCAATATTTGATCTCGGACCTATAGGTCCTCACGTGACATACTGCCACTTAGTATTATTATTATTATTATTTAATCAAGAATTAATGTCTGTATCCAGCCTTTCGGCTATGACAGACAACCCATCTCAGCGACAACCTTCCCTGACCATTCAAAATTCATTTTCCTCGCCCCAATCCGCCTCACTGCGCAGGGCTTT
>JAHQZX020000040.1:0-17971 GCA_019804575.2 Pseudotulostoma volvatum | reverse complement strand
GGATAACCCCGCATAGCGACATGTACATAGTCAGCTAGATCGGGTCATTGAATACTACTACTACTACTACTACTACTTGCGAGGCAACGCGTAAGGGCTTTGGAAAATAAATTAAGTTTCCTTCTAGCAAGTAATTTTTCCACCTACTTACAATGGCATGAGCCTCAGTCACGGGGATCCTAAGAGAGGACGTATCCTAGGAAGGATTTTTGTGGGAGACCATTCCTATCTATGATGATACGGATTTGCCTCTCATAATGTTAATGTAAAACTCCACTGGGTCCCAGCACATCAAGCAATTTCTGGCAGTGAACTAGCAGACAAACTAGCAAAAGGAAGCGACGGGCTAAAGACAGATAAGTTTACGCAACAACAAGAGGAAAGTGGCATAGCCACTGATGATATTGCTCCAACACCGGATTTCCTTAGGCACTTAAAGTTAGCAGCAAAAACAAAGTTGAACAGGCAATTTCAACGCCAGTGGGAAACCGAATGGAACAGCGAACAGAGAGGTCGGGCTTCCCATAAACTCACACTCGCACCTACACAAAAGACCTTAAGGCTACATAAGCCGATCCCAAAACCACTCAGCTCCAAATGAGAACGGAGAAAATTGGCCTTCGCGAACTTCTCCACCTTAGACAAGGTGCCGCGTGCTAATGCAGAATGGGAAGTCGAACCGTACGATATAAACTCCTATCATAGCCTGCCCACAGTATAACCAACTCCGAAGAGAGATTTGGGAAGGAGATCAAAAAAACGAGAGAGGGTAGACCTCAAGGAGACCCTTAATACACCCTCAAAGGCCAAGAAAGCAGCACGTTTTATGATCTTAATGAAACTCTTTAGGCAATATGGAGCGGCTTTGGAGAACGAGATACAATGAGGCATACACTGAGTTCTTTGGGTATTGCCGTAGATAAGTGACTCGTAGTTCCTAATTATTAAGATAATTTCAACACTTGTAATAATTCACCCTTAATATAGATTATCGTCTGTATAGCTGCGACGAGCTGATGAAGAGAGATCATTCCCAGGCTTTCATAGTCTGCTGGTTCGTGATCTGATAGAGGTCTCTGCCTCTCTTGTCTTTTTGCCATCTGCCCACCTACACCCCTTGTGTGTGCCTTTAGCCTGGTTTTTAATATTTGCATAGGGGTTTTGACTTCTGTTGCTGCGCCGTTTGACTAGTGTTCACCTAACAGATCTTACCCCTTATGTTTCGGATTAGCCTCCAACTGTAGCTTCTTTAGCTGCCCTGTCCATCTCATTCCCCTCTGTCCCCTGGTGTGCGGGCACCCACTATATCTCCATTTACCATTGTGGCTCGCCCCGGATGTCGACCATGCTGGAGAGGGTTTGTTGACCGTTGGTCAGGGGGTCCTGCACTACCTTGATGACTGCTTGACGACATCACTCTTTGGTGTCAAGGCTATGAGGGCAGCCATTTGTATACCCTTCAGTTCAGCGACACTTCTGTCGTCCACTCGGGGTTAAACGGGTAGATACCTGTCTCTCTCCAGCCACGCTGAATGCTCGTTCTCTTTAGAGAATGCTGTAGATATCGCGTTTGGATAGGCGACTTAAACCCTGTGTTTCTACTATCCACTCAACAACTTGTTCAGTATACGCAGTCGATAGGGGACCCAAATATTGACGTCTCAGGGTCGAAGCCGATGAGAGGGAGTGGTAAAGAAGGCTTACTTGATGTCGCTCTGGGTTGGCATAATTAATCCAAGAGGTTTGGACTCCCCGCTGACCTTCATAGATGAGTAGTGGTGGTAATGAAGATCCGTCTCGACAAGTACAGATTAGCCACGGATTTCAATAGGAAATCATTGACTTACTAGCTGGGAATAATCTTCATATCTTAAAGTATTATCTGCTTTTTGCCGGACCAGATCCTGGCCCCCTTTAACCAGTTCGAGTCTGGCTCATCGTCATGTCGCCGAACGAACTTATAATAGACCCAGTTCTTTCCGATGGGCCTTTTGGCCAATTCTTCGGCAAAGTTTCTCACCATCATGGTCGTAGGAGGGATCCCACGTGCCGTAAGTTCATCAATAGTACAGGTAGCAAGATCATGTTCCTGCTGTTTTGACAAATGGGAATTGCCTTCAAATCTAGCATCCTTCATAGGCCGCTATTTGCCTTAATGACGACGCCGCAACGTCGATTCGCTACAATTAAACTTTCTGGCAGTAGCTCTGCAATTAATAGAATCTGACGACTCTAAAGATCTAATAAAAGTTGCCTCAAGATCTTCTATGGTTGTTGAGATATTTGGATTCTTCTACTACAGGACTTTAGTGCGGTATTTCGGGGTAGAATAGAGGCTACATAGCTTACGGCCTTGGTTTATTACTGACATGATTTCAATGGAGGATGGTGATAATGACTTCGTTTTTAGTCTATAGATATTGTATAGTACAATGCAATAGAATAATCATCAACGCAGTCAACAGTTACCTTCCCGCTGGTGTATTTGTAGACTTCCATGCTAGTCACAGGTGGATATCGTGCAATGCGATGAGCCATGCTTTGAGGCCTTCTTTGAAACCCACGTTTTGGCACAGAGATGGCAATCGTAGTAGGTAACGGTTATGTATGTGTGCTTCAAGGTCTGAGAATTCTTACTTCACCTAGACATTGCTAACGTATGCGAAGTAGATATCGAATTCGGCTTCGGTATGGAAAGTCGTGGCTTCATTAAGGGCAAGCATGCAGCTGCCGCGTCTGTGCGAGATTTAGAGGGTTATAGAGCCGATAGCTGAGACTGGCCTAAGAGCCCAATCATAAGTCCCGGCGTTTGTTAGGCTGCATTTTATGCGAATTTGCAGGAGAGTGTCAAGATGCTCAAGAGTTGATGTACATAGGAACGCCAAGTTGATGTGTGGTACGTATTTTTTTTGTTTGAGCGAAACAGACTCGTAACAGGGTTAGGTTGATACAGATGGAACACTGAAATTTATGTCAGCGCAATAGTGATAAGGGACACTGCTATATATATACATGTACGGTATATGATACCCTTCCGGTTTATTAATCTTTTTATACACGGTCATCCACGTCATGAACCTTGCTTCCTTGTGCGGCCAGATGTTCAATGTCCATATATTTTGAAGCAGTAGATACCTCCACCTCAGTTGTGCACACGATACCAACGTCATGCATCGGAAGTATGCTTTCGTCGCTATTATTATTATCTCTCGTCAACCTCATTGTAGAAGTCTCTGGATATTTGACGCTATTGGCCATAGTATCCATGTTGTGGTAGGTGCCTGAATCGTGGGGAGGTTTCTTGCCGCTGTTCGCTGATAAGGAATGCAGCTTGTATTTGTTAGCCTCGTACGGTCGGGATTTGGAGCCAGCACGGGATGTCATCTCAAGCACTCTCTTGACAAGAGGTTTGAGCGTCGGGAGGCTTCCAGCGGTAATACCAGTGTTGCATTCGGCACTGGATGATTGATTGATGTAGGTTAGCTATACACCCGGTGGAGAGATATATAATGTATACATGTAGTACATACGCTATCCAGATAGTCAGTTCCGTCGAATCCCATAAAAAGTCTCCCTCTTTGCCGTAGTTTGAAATTATAGTTAACTTGATACAGGCAGCTATGCATGCACTACACGCGAGTGGCTCATAGTTAGTGGTGATCTTCGGACGAATTTTCCTTCGTCGCGGCTACACTTACAAGATCCCGAGACTGAGAACACATATCAAAGACACCTTAGTACGTAGGTTAACCTGCAATTTACTAGAGAAGGTCAACATTAGTCATTCAGGAATCCTGTAAACCTGGTACATTCACTTTGGCATACCGCAGCATGAAGGCAGGTAAGATAGCGAAAACAAAGTCTGTGAAAATATTTAAAGCTAGGAGGAGAATTAGATATTGTATGACTCGGGTATGATTGATTCATTGCTCACAGGAATTAGTGTAACTTAGTACCGATAAGGTGGAGGGAGAGAAACATTCGGATTTGACGGTGGGATCCCAAAGAGTAGCGAGGTTCTCGCATTGAAACATAATCGTCTGCAGAGACGTAAGTTTGCTTATCTTCAGTTCGATAAGGTGGACAGTCACTAACAAATAAAGCAACAGTCGTATATATCACGGTAAACGCTGCAGGAGCGATTAGCAGAGGGCTTCACCGCGGAAGGACTTCAGGCAACTCCACTGATCATGATCCAGATGAAAATCCTATATGCCCCTGACGCAAAGCGGATCAGGAAAAGTCCAATGGAGATTTTGACGAAGCTGATCGCAAGGGCATATATGGGCTGTGTGACGAAATTCAAATGTAACCCAATTTCTACCACCGGCGGAGACAGATACACCAGGTGTCTTCCTGCGCCATATTGCACTTCTGGGATAACCACGCATAAGCCCGCGAAGGACTATCATGATAGATAATTAGCGTGACCATGTCGAGGTGTGGAATTGAACACGGAAGTCAACAATTATACCAAACACATAGTGAACACCATGCATGCATCCTGACTCTAAGTTAGCCTAATGACCGGGGAAACATCCCTTCATCTCACACCAGAGGCAATCATGATGCATATGGCCAGTTTAGACTGAGAGAGTAATTCGGGAATGCACCGAAAGGCGTAAGGAAATCTCGAAATATCAATTGAACAATTCGGGTTCATCCATTCGAAAGATCGGTCTTGAAAATGCACAAGCGCTCGTTCCGATCTAGATGCGCTCCCCGAACTTTTCTCTCAACCATCGCCGAGTTCTCAACTTACATCTATACCAAAATTCTGAACGATGAAAAGGCGGACGTAAACACGCGTTAGGACTGTGGCTAAGGCAATCGAGGTGGTGACTGCAGTGGCAACAAGAATCCGGGGACCGTAATTCACGTCAGGCAGACCGAGACCGCCAGGATGGGCGGACATCGTGGAGCTATGTCCCGGGGGGCCATGAAAGGTCTTTGCAGGAGGATATAGAAAACCGAGGAATAATAACAACGTCTTCCGGGATCCTGCTCAACCTTTTCTAGGGAGGCATTATATTGTTTATGGTTTACTGAGCATCCCATGATCATTATACTCCCCTCCTTCACCTAGGACAGAATTTGCTTCCTGGTACCATCCGTGAAGCAACACTACTAGTTGGGTCAAAGACCGTCTAAAGATTAACATTTGACGGTGAGAGAAGTTTGCCGGAATGCTCTAGCCGACACCCAGGTTCAAGCGGTTCTACGCCGGCGATTCGAAAGTTGGACAAAGTAACGACGGCCAGCCCAATGACTTCAATCGGTCACCGCCGAGGGAAAGATGAAAATTCAATGGCAGGGGACTAGAAGCTAAGCACCCGGTCTTTCCAAGACCGCTTTAGTTAGGTCGCATATATGACCTTCTCTCAGCTTTTGCTTTTGCTTTACTAGTAGGGAAGTAGGACATCATAGCCAAGATACGTTATAGGTTAGATACGACAAGCCATGTCCAACAGAACAGCGATTCCCCTTGAATTCAGAGCTATGGGTCTCGCCCAAGGGCTTATACTAGGGTTTAATAATGTACCTGTACCTATGTCAGGGCCGGGGCCCACTACGAGCATGTAAATTACCTAATATGAAAACAACGCTGGTCAAAATCTTATCGTATGAATTTGCTATAAACAGCTAATAATATATGTATGATAGCAAAAGAAGAAGTATTACTAACCATTCCAGTATCATGGTTTAACTTCGACCTTCAAGTGGATAGGAAAGAAGACCGACCGATTTAGCAAAGCAAAGGTTTACCTCTCCCTCTCTCTGGTGGCTGATAGCTAGGGCCTAACTTTGAAAAGAACTGGTTAGAAACTAAGATGGGATCTATCCTGTGGTACGCAAGATCTGACATGATGTCGAGGGTTTGCTTTTTGGACCTCATCATTCAATTTAGTTTTCACTATTCAGTGAACCCGAAGTGGAATAAGCCAAGTCAGTAATACTAATTAATCGTACTGATGACAATTAGGGTCCTACTATCTATATTCTAGGTGCTATATATATATATAACTGTACTACTACCTAAGATTCAAAAACGGAAGGGACAACATCAGGACCGCCGCCGCTCAGAACAGAAACAGAAGTCAAAAGATATCTAAGATATCTCAAGTGTATATAATAAAATATCGCACATGCGCCATGCAGCTTTCCAAAACTGCATGTGGAGGAACTATCGAACGCTTTTTTAACTAAGCCTTCATCGGATGAAACAGGCTAATAAAAGGGTAGTCACCTTCGTCTTATTATTAACCTTCAAAGCTCTTACTACTGATATGACATATCTAAATCCCTAAGGATGCTCCTTAAGCCTATGATATCAATTGTTTGATTAGATCATGGAATACATCGTCGTCCATTATGTTTATGCTATGCCTGAGGCTCTCGATAAGTCATTTCTTGCGCCACCTCGGACTGTACGGTACGGTACTGTACTAGTTATAGTCGCGTTTCCATTGCTACGACGGTGTTCGATACCCGTAAAGTTCCGACTCCACCTCGCTATTTGTTATCTTGGTAGGGGCTCTCCCTGCAGCTCCAGCCGCTACAACCAGTAATTCTTATACAAAAGCACCCACCTCTTCTATATACGCATTTTCTACCGTAGCTAAATGATTTTGCCCTTCGGGATGCGGCGATGCCCCAGTCCAGTGCTAGTGTCCTTATGGCAAATTTTGATATATATAGTAAAAAAGAAGTATAGTAGGATAGAAAAATTACTTAGTAATAAAATTAATTCATTTTACCAAGTCCCGCGGGGTGCCCCAGTCAGATAAGATAAAAGAGCCTACTTAATTGAATTGTGAATGGGCAACAGCAATCGAAGCTGCTAGCACTGGATATCATACTTGCTGGTAAAAAACATCAATCTAGATGATACCGCACGGCCGGAAGATTAGCAGGAGTGAGAATGGCCGTACCAATGATGAGATAAAGCTCCAATAGCTTCAGGAGGGTTTTCCAACCACATACGAAATAATGGACGGTGCACCAGTAGGCTATATCGTCTCTTGATTCTCGATGGGCATAACTACTATAGTTCATGCTACTGCAGAATTTGATAAATTCTGTACTAGTAGCGAGATTATCCCTCTACATGCCCCCCAATTCACCATGCCTTTGTCAACCACTTGACTTTTCCAGCTTCTCACCGTTGAAGCAAGCTTACGGGTTAGAAAATAGAGAACGGAATTCATACTGTTGACAAGAAGGATATTCTCGGGATGTATCAACAAGCACATCTGGCTCTTTCAGTAGCCAATATTCGGAGTGGCTTCAAAGCTACTGGCCTATACCCAATTTCACTAGAGAGAGTTCTTGGGAAACTCCATGTCTAGGTCCGCACCAAGACACCATCGCCGCCACCTACCGCCCAGAGCAATTTATCATTTGGGGCATGGAAAACACCAGCCGATGTCCATGAACTTGGTTGATAAAAGAAGCGAATCTAAAAGCTGCGGCAGCGCCTAACAGAATCACCATCAACCCTTTTCCAGGCCGTTAATAAGCTACGATTCAAAATGCAGTCCTTTTGCGACGAGAAAATGATCAGCTTTGGATAGCTGCCAACGCTAGAAGAAGCACGGAGGTGAGCAGGATCCAAATTCTAGGCCACGAAGGACCATAAAATGTAATAGGGACAACTAATCAATCGGCTTACATGTCTAATAAATAATTTTATATCTAGGGTAATACCTAGCTTGAATTTATGCTGACGTTGGTGATGTGCTAATGTAGTAGGTACCTAATCGTCGGGTTTAACACCACCCTAGAATTAGTACCCAAACACTTACATGTCTTTAAATATCATGGTTTTTTGTGTGCCAATATGAGTATCGATCTTTATTTTCCTAGATTTATATTCACATCAAAGACTGAGGAAATGGAGAGACTAGTTTAGCCCTATATATCTACTCTTTACCGTATGTTTCAACCCTCACCGATCTCATGTTATTTTTGAACATACTGTTATTTATAACTTATTAGCAATGTTTATTTTTGTATCTACTAGAAGAGGAATTCGAATAGTTACCGCTGGAGGAGAAAAGACATAAATCCCCCTTTCAGTAGGCAGATGGCGGAAATCAGACTTCATGACCACAGATCCCTTGACTCTATATTTTATTCTTGATTGCAGGTTATTCTTCCCTGAAAACCTGATACTTGCTTGGATTGTCGTGAGGCAGCCCGGTGTCCTGGCCTCGGACTCTTGGTGGCTAGTATCTCAGACAGAACTCAACTACACAGCTCGGCGCCTGTTTACACCATTTTAATTTCACACATGTTTTACGGGTACTCCCATCGATACAAAATCCAACCCCAAAATCAGAAACCAGGTATCCTATAGGCGTTGAGGTCTAAGGCTATAAAAAGTGACATTTATATGGTATTCGGACCAGTCCACTCCGGCTCCACTCGGTGTCTGTTGACGTTATACATCTCCCAAGATTCTATTATTCGAGGTTTTAGCCGTTGTTGGATGACTCTATGACCGTTTTTTTTTTTTTGCCGAGCACCGCCGTCTGGAGGGTCTGGGTTGAAAACTGGGATGTCTCCATAGTCGATTTCGCCATTTTTTATCTCGATAAGTCGACGTTTTCAGCTTCCTATGCCACCACCGTTCCAACACGAAATAAATTGGTAAATATAACCATGCGAATCCCCAAAGTGAGCTCTACATGTCTATTATAGGTTCTTATACATTGTTACAGGCCATGGTGAAAAAACGTGTCGTAAAATCGGTAATAACAGCCACTTAAAATACCGACGCGCCGACGAGGCGATTAGCATCATGTCCTCACATAAAGACAGGTGGGGGGGTGTTCTCCTACTCGAGCAGGATCGGCGAGCCAAAGTTGGTGGCTATTGATCTTCTCTCCGTCGAGTATTCGCGATAGAGGTCATCAGCCTTTTATATGAGCGGTGGTAAACATGGAAGGCAGATCCTAAGGGTCGTCGGCGGCTCCACCAGTGGAACAAAATGCCGAACCTATTTCTAAGGTAAAACTTCAGGCGTAAGTAGCTGAGCTTGAAGGTTGGACTAGGCTCATAGGAGATATGGCTATTGAAGATTGCCAATGAATCGGAGAAGGCGGTATTGGTTCACAATTAGAACTGAGAGAAGTAAGCACGGAGCTTTCTGAAGCAAAGGGACCTAAAGCCATGGTGAATAAAATCATGAAGCAAGTAGATTTGACTTCTCTACCAAAACTACTGTAAGGTACATAGGTAGGTAGGCGGATGTAATTTTGGTGATTCTGGCTGTTTGTTACTAGTGGATAATACGATAAAACTTTTGAGTAAACTGTTCGGGCCCTATCGGCGGAGGTTGTCACCTGACAGGATGGCACCGATAAGGTTAGCTTCCCGCCTCCCGCTTTAGCATCATCCAAGGTGGCAGCGGTGCCGGCAGCACAGCATAAATCTCTAATGTCTACTACATAATTACTAACCTGTCGGGCCCAATTAATATAGGTATATATGTATAAAGAAGCGATGGGAATGAAGAGGTAATGGCTTGCGATGTCCATGGCAGGCCTGATCCAGGTAAGAAATGAGGTATATATTATATTCAATAGCGACCATTTTAAAAGCTTTTACTACATTGGCGACGACCGCTTTTTTGTCATGATCTTTTGTCGCCCGGCTGTCTGATGTTCGATCAAACCCCGCAACGCTGATATTATTACAAATTGTGGAAATGATCATCTCCTAGATTTTGGAAAGACGTATATTTTGATGCCTTTTTCTCAGTAAAAAAATAGGAATGGAGGGGTTGGCGATGTACCGAAAACCCCGAGTTGAAAGTCTGATGTCCATTTTTTCCCAATCAAAGTAGCAAAATATGTAGTCCAAAATTACCCCCAACATCTGTCGGTACTCTGCTTGCGCACGCCTGTTTCATTATCAGGCCCCACAGCACCAATATAAAAAAAATTGGGAGACCATATCCCCTAGATTCAAAAAAAAAAGCTGCATACTTTAATGCAACCTTTTTTTAATGATAAGAAAGAAAATTGAGTGAGTGGCACTCTCACTATACCGGCTCAAGGTCAAAGTCATCCCAATTAGGCTTAGGCCAGAACAGCAACGTGACTTTGCTTAGCAACCAATGACTGGTCTGAGAATGCCGCCACCCCCTTTTTTCCTCTGAATGGTTCCACATTATTGAACTTACTATCAAGCATCATAATTGGTCAAATAACATTATGTGTACTGAAAGAATACATATACGATATAGGTTGCATATATCCTAATCCACATGTACAATAGGTGCTTCCCTAGAGTTGTCTCGGAGAGAATATACTCCATTCCATGTAGATGTGTACTGTTATTATTGGAGGATCTATAGATTATGACAGCGCTCTCCAGCCGACTATGCATATGCAGCATGCACCACTTGTGTGATTTGCACGGTGCTGGACACTAATAAACAACTCCATAGTGACATTCACCCTGAGAGAAGAATACGGTATTACCAATAGGTACACTCCGACCGATATGATCTATAAACCAGTATGGTCATTCGTTACAACAGACAGAAAGCTTAAAGGACCAAAGATCCTTTCAAGTTATCCCGATATGATCGAGGAATACGACCCAAACTCCAATGATGAGCCTCTATCCGCTTCCAGCAGGAGCAGGGAATTACGCTATTGCTCTACACTTCACACTTGCGATTACCGGGCATATCGGTTTGGGTTGCCCCGAGTACTAGTGCTCTATCCAATTCGACTCAACGGAATTTCGGACGGAATACCATAAGGTAACCCCGTTTCTCGTCCCTTCCTGGAGCTGTCCTTGTTCCTGATTTCGGGCTAACTTATCGCTGTACGGCGCTCGAAGGCTGGAACTTGTAAATTTGCTTGGTAATTCCAGCGAAGCAAGTCATCGCCTTAGTGAGGCTCACTATAAATCAACGAACGGACTAGCCAATTGCAATGCTCATAGGTGAAAACCCGGACTTCTTTGGTAATCCCAGAGAATTTGAGACTCTTCTTTTATTAGTTCTGTTTCCATCATAGATATGCATCCATCATCTAAATTCTTTTATGCCGATTGCAAGTTTCGTACCCCATCCAAGGGCAGGGGGTCAGCGCCTTCAGGAATCCTTCCGGAAACCTGCAGCATTAGCCATAGGTTAAAAGCTTGTGATTAGACCCCATTTGCCCATTTCGGTTCAATATCGTATTCGGATTCGGGGTCTTCTACTTCTAGGTTTGATACCTGCAGCTGTCTTCGTCCGAGGTGGCGGTCAGGGATCGAGAGATTCATCGCGGAGGCTGCGTGTTCTCAACTTTACCTAGTAGAGGAACTGTTTTAAGAGGTTGGCATATCGGCCTACTAAAATATTTGAGGGACTCGAACTTAGATACTGGGGTAACCGGAACATTCACCCGGTTATCTCTATTCGTACCACTTTCAACACTAGTCGCAGGCGGCGGCGTCTCTTATGGTCAGCATTTCATGCCTTCTTTCGAAGTCTGGCATTTTTAATTCATGATTAAAGCGGACACTCAAAATCAACATGGCTTGATATGGAATAGTTGTATTCATTTAGCAGAATTTGTGGTTATGGTGACTAAATCGGAGATCGGTCTAGCCTGTTCGTGAGCAGTGTCGCGTCGTATTATATTATACGTCGTGTCCGGGTTTTATTGTTAGGACTCTCTAATACTGTCACGGGCATTTTTAACACAATAAAGGCGCAATAATCGGATATATGCGAAGCTCGTCAGTCCGTGTATGGCCTTTGATTATCAAAATTATAACAGTTACATTGATTGCATCATCAATCTTGGTGGAGCCCTCTACCCTGGTTCTCGGATTAAAGGTTTCAATAGCCGACTTTTCTGGCTTGGGACATACACTCCACGACTAAGCATACTTTGGCCCAGTAGGGTGGACGAGTAGCTACTCCCATTTGCCAATTATGTAGTGAATGAGTGCTCGAAACCGGTCCTGCGTTAGTTAGACCTCAAACAATTAGCTAGCTGTCCTGCATGTCTAAGTGAGTCCATTTCCAACTAGTTCCTGCCATAATTTAGTAGTAAGCTGATGAACATTTAAGCATCCAGAATGAATTTAGCTCCGGACCTTGATTCCTCGTGCTCCATTTCTCATCCGATGACTCGAGGCTGGGACTATCTCAAATCGCTGAAGCTTATTCAACAATGGTCGATAGAACCCTCATCATCCCCCAACGGACAACTCGGCTACGAACCAGAAGAGGTTATATGACATGGCACTATCTTCTAATGCCTTTCACGCAGTTAAAAAGGAAATTAAGTATCTCCTATGTTGAAGCATCTGATCAATGGTACTCTACTCATCGGCACCTATCCTGAAGCCGTCTACAGTATATGAAGTCTATTATTGAAGCTGTTCTAATGGTGGCGAACGAAAAGAGTGAAGCCTACATCGAGAGACATTGGAAGAATCGTGCTTGTTTATGGGCCTTGATACTTAATGTTCGCGGTCCTATCCCTTCACCACAAGCACGCAAGTAAGCTTAGGTTTTCCCCCTCGAGTATACCTACATATACACAATTCATAGAGGACCGATGTTATCAGGACTCACTAGGTTTGGACTTTCCAGCTATCTAGAAAATAGCTTAAAAAAATCTCCGTCAACGATTCAAAGTTTCCGACCGAACTAGGTCAATCAAATTTGAAAGTGGATAGATTTGAATGAGCATTCGTATACGGAAGTTTTTTCTCTAGGATAAAATGATGAGATGGTAGACTCTTCCCCAACCACTTTGTAACTGGAAGATCAACTAGAAACCTAATCAAAATGTAGTGCTTATCCGAGCCCAAGATGGTAACAGCCATGGAGGAGCATTGATCAGCCAACATTCCCTTTTATAAGAGTCAATAGCTTATAGCCTACCAGCTTTCATACTATCATATGTAGCACCACTAATCTTCTATTTAGACGTTCAGCTATCTCCCTTAATTGACTCGGTAAACGGCTACCTCTCTAAATTCAGCAGCCATTTTAAGGAACTTTGGACCGAATTATTGTTTTCTCTCTGTGAGCCTGCCGGATTGGCGTGAAAAAACTGGAGCAGTTCGTATATCAATTCAATAGCGGGTGGCAAGATTTTTCTACTAGTTGTATCCGTCAATAAGTCTTTATGGGAGGATTCCATATGTCATTCGTAGCTTACTTGTTTAACCAAAGCCTGCTATTGAACCACCACAGAGCTCCGCCGGCTCTATCGCCGTTTTAAACATCCACCAGTGGACAGGTTATATAATATATTGGAGTGCTCTGGTCATGACATCGACAAGCAGGCTATCAACTACCTCACTAAATGCTGCTCCCATTGCTGAAAGCGTGGAAAATCACCAGGAGGGTTCAAGTTTACATTACGAGAAGACTAAGATTCTGACTTCAATCATTCCACATTATGTATGTACATTGACGGGAGTCCCATTCTCCGTGTGATCGATGAAGCTATCAGACCCCAAGCTGCAAGATGGCTGTGGAATGTCTCTGCAAAACACGCCTGGGACGTTCGACGGCTCTACTGGACTGACATCCTGATTATGTTACTCATGATTCCAGAAAGGACTTTGTGAGCACAGAGTTCAGAAAATGCGCTACGTCTATGGCAACATCAACCAAAAGACCCTGGCCCATTGGAATGGTAGAAAGAGCTCACCTGATTTTGCACAGAGCGTATAAAATAATTATAGACAATGTTCAAGAACTACTAGGAAATGGTTCTGCAAATGGCGGTAAAGGCTATAAATGATACAGCAGTCCCAGCCCTTCTTGTTTTAGTGCCTACCCTTTAATGAGTAAGCTCGATTCACTGGCGCTTCTATCACGCAGCAAGCAAATACTATAAGAAAGGCAGCGGAGGAAGTGTCAAAAAGCAGAGCAAAAAGGGAGGTTGAAGATCCATTGAGCCAGCGAAATTATCTGTCTGTCAGTGCGATCCATAACCTTCCACTTAATTCGGATGTACTTATATGGCGTGAAGGTAATACCTAACAGAGCG
The DNA here is from genome assembly GCA_019804575.2 of Pseudotulostoma volvatum. Classification (NCBI taxonomy): domain Eukaryota; kingdom Fungi; phylum Ascomycota; class Eurotiomycetes; order Eurotiales; family Elaphomycetaceae; genus Pseudotulostoma; species Pseudotulostoma volvatum. Next base: position 3,947 of record JAHQZX020000040.1, on the reverse strand, counting down.
GTAAATGGGACGGCCCATTTAAGTTACTCGGAACCGATAGGGAAACATGCAAAGCAGCTTCCTAGTGGACCTACCTATTTCAGGACTAGGACGATGAAACCATACCTGAAACCAGAACTGGAACTGGCCCAGGAACTTGAGGTATCATCTCAGGAACTTGAAGTACTATCCGAGGGATCTGAATTGCCACCCTAGGGACCGACAATTGTCACACCATACTGAAATCTAGAATGTACACGACGATTGCTAGTCTCGCCGATATGTCGATATTCATCCAGAGCAGCGATGATGAAAGCCTAGAGAGCTTTGACATCGAGGTTTTTGAGTGTATTTCAACACCATTTACAGAGTCCCGACGCAAAGAAATAAATGATTTACTCGGGAAGGCCGTGTTCGAGATAATCAATATGGCGGGCGTCCCTAATGGAGCTAGAGTTTTCAACTCTCGGTTCACCGACGATTAAGAATGTCGGGACAGGCAAGGCACTTGAGAAACCCAGACTCGTTGTACAGACCTATAATGACTATGAAAAGGATCTGATCCTGACACTATCACCAACTGTTCGTCGTGTGAGCCAGGGATTGATTCTGGCACTTATAACAACGTTGCAAGCAAGGGCAAAACCACTTTCCCTATATTTACGGGATATTTCGCTGGCTTACATACAGTCCAGTACTTGCTTAAACAGACTTTTTTTTCTGCGCCCGCGAGCTTGAGCTGGAGGATGAATTGATTCTAAGGATTATCAAACCCTTATATGGTGTCCCAGAAGCCGGTAATCACTGGTTTAATACGTATCACCGCCATCTTGACAAACTACGCATGAACTAGTCAACATAAACAGTAACGGTTTAGAATTTTGGGATTACAGACTGATAACACCGTATTCCTCGCTAATGAGACATTTGCGGAAGCCGAAGAGACAGAGCTTCAAGAAGCAAGATTCCCGGCAAAAGAGAGAGAGAGGCTTACCTAGTTCACCCCAGTCAAGCTCAATGGAGGCTATATCAAGAAAACCATGTATTTGATAGTTCTTATTTAAGAACGTCAGTATCAAAATTTGAAAATAGTGGCTACGAAAGCGATGGATTTGATTAGTTTAAGGGGAGAAGTGCGTGAAGCGGCCACACCAAGAGGAGCTTATATTGCCACAGTTTGCCAACCAGGAGCTGCCTTCGGCCTCTCATTTGCAGCACAAGTCGTTAATCCAAAGGAGGAGCTTTCTTACGCTTCAACCTCCGGCTTGTTGGTGTAGCGCTCCGTAGGCAGCGAATAGTGCGTATATTGGGAGCGGAATGACTATGCTACTATACACGCAACAGGTTGATACAAGGCTGAAGTCTGGCTTCAGAAGGAAGGGAAATTTCAGGAATTTCAGGTGGGAGGCGCCAAGTTATACCCTTCCAGCTTAATGACGTAGATAAAGCATATGAATGACGTGTTTCATGCAATGAATGACGTAGACAAGTACATGAATGATGATACACGATGTATATATAGGCTGTGCGCATAAGCTTAATAAATGACTACAATGGCAGATCAACAACTTCTCGCGAGGGCTTCGTTTTGTACAGCTCGATAAAAGTAGCCTAAAATTAATAGCCTTTACAAATTCGTCTTTCGCTAATAACCGGGACCTCTTATCCCAAATTAGTTTCATCACTACGCTTGTGGACAAAAAAAAAATATAAAGTCCTCTACTGGTCATCCATAAAGTGTAAGACGATTACCTGAGGCATTTTAGCGTCAGAATTGCATAATGGCCCATGGATTCGATACAGGAGTCGCGGTCAAGGCGACAGTTGAAAAGATCCTGCAAATTGAAAGACTTCCACTCACTCTTGCACCCATTCCAAGTCTCTATATGATTTCCTAGTCAAACTAGGGACAACACAAGAAAATCGACTAATGGTGGACCTCATATGCCTACGGTAATCATATGGAAGAAAGGGAATAGCGAAAATTAAGTCGATTGGTGGCGGCAGTTACTCTGCGGACGCCATGACAACAAAGCCCTACCAGGTACTGAAGGACTTACTAGTAATCACGATGAACATGGTCACGCTGCAAATTACTGGATGGGTAGAGGGAATGGAAGACGAAAAGCCCGGAGTAGAAGACAATGATATAGGAAAAAAAGGTAGAATGGAGGGTGTAGAAGAAAAGAAGACCCAGGAGGTTTGATGTCTTATCATAGGAGTGATGGTTATCATACCTGGAGGTTCACTTGGTCAAAACTAAATGCCTAGGTATGAATATGGAAGGAGCAAGGTTATGTAATACGCACTTCACTTGTACTACCACATAGTACTACTATAGTACTATAGCGACTTATATATATAAGCGAGATTAAGCGAGAATAGAAGCTGTGCAAAGGATGGTTGGTTCTGGAAGCTAGTCTTACAAGTCCCTGCAGTAGTAGTAGTAGTAAGATAGACTTTTGGAACAAAAGAACAGGAACACCTGAAGCCAGCGTCTCGACGTATTACAAAGGATCCTACGTTCACCCCGTGATAGTGACATCGTCAAAACTAGTTACCACCATACTATTGCAATAGCAATACGTATCACCGGAAGTGGTACGGACAGTAAGGGCATCAAAAACTGCGGCGGTAACGCCTGAGAAGCAATTGCAGGCCATTGAAAAGTCTCCTTATCACTAGATAATGCTTTTGAAGCCAGTGTGCTGTATAAATACTAATGCTTCGGGTAGTGCCCCTCCGATTCCTCCTCTTAATTCACCCTACGACACGACGATCCATTAAAAGCATGATCAAGACAATAACGATCTGACGCTAACTCCAAAATCGGACTAATATGACTCCCTGGCGGTGATTAGTGATTTAACTAAATTGGGCACAAGTCTCCGAGAGGCGCACGGACCACACAGTCTTTAATTGACTGCACTTCCTGCAGGGGTAATGAAGCAATACCGTTTATCATGTCTTCCAAACCAGCAACACTGACAGATCTGCGAAAAGAACTCGACTCCTTGCAGCTCAATACCAAGGGCACAGGAACCGATCTTATCAAGCGTCTATAGAGCTATCAAAGTGCAAGGAACTGTGGAGTAGCCCCTGTAAGGAGGATGTAATTCCCACCCGCTAGGCCTTTATTATGCTACTCGACCAGAAGGCTCTAGAAGCGTTTGAGCGTATGCTCAATTTCACACTGTTATAAGGTTTCATGCCACTGCCAGAGGACCCAAGCGAAGCTGAGTATGATGCGGAATGCGATGCTCTACTAGTTGCTTGATCAACAGTCGCCGATGAGGAAGAAATGAAGAGGAATCCTAATGATACACTCGGAAAGGCATTGCAAGGGGGGGAATTTAATGTTGAGGACATAGGTAGAGAACTTTCGTTGGTAATCGTCGCAGTCTTAGCCTCGCTCGGTCTTCCAGAGCATGTTCGCATTATTGAACAGCAAGTCAATTACGAGAAGATCCGAACTACCTTGCCTAAAGATCGTGTCAATAGTCTAGCATCTTCGCTGGACGTTTACAAGTGCTTGACAATTTGGTTTATTAGCGCCTCCAAGAGAGATAAACTAGGAAATGTGACCGACAAAGATGCCGGGCATGTTACTGGAGCGGACGATATATGGTCGCATGGGGGTGGTGCTGTTGTTGATGCCTAGTTGTATTGAGACATAGATGGACTAAGGGATTTCAATGCTTCTGAGAAGTTGTAGTCAATTTGATGTTTCCTTCTCGCATGTTGTTCCCTGAGTAACTACGCAGTCGGCCACCTCATAAACTTAAACTCACTCTCTTACCCGAGCGTCGAATGATAGACTCTCCTGGCACTCGAATCTTTCATACTGTAGCTAGGCAATCCTTGTCACCATTCCGTTCGGGGAGTGTTACAAGTACACGGTCATGAGATGAGTTAAAGGGGAACAAGTTGGTATTCGATGATACTAGCTAACTTGCTCAAGTAGAGAA
>JAHQZX020000039.1:0-17980 GCA_019804575.2 Pseudotulostoma volvatum | reverse complement strand
AGTGGCCTCAGTGAGGACAAAGAACGATCCGTTGCCATCGCTCCAGGATGGTCGATCGAGTGGCTGCGAGCAATCCCAATAAAGTAGTAGCCTTTCTGCGACCAGCCAGCGATCGCAGCCCAATTCCCGGACCGATTCATTGATGGGTTAATTCCCGACTGCCATACTGATTGCGTTTGTGAACCAGAGAATGTTGAGGAATTTTTTTAAAAAAAACAATTGAGACGGCGACGTCTGGCTGCGGAGAGTCACGTGGCACGTATAAACTATGATCCGTGCCGGTATTTAATTTTGTGAAAGATCAGGCATGGCATTACTGTGCTTAGATAACCAAACATTCAAATCAGATAAAATTTGGCAGATAAATGATTAGCCGATTTAGCAGCGATCTGCTGCAAAACGTTCTACCTTTATTAGGCCGGTCTTTAGCTTTTCTAATCATTCATTCATCCTCCTTTCCTCCTCATGTCGCTTTAATAGCTGCCAGCTTTAAATATATAATACATAGTAAAAGGCCCGAAACTAAAACCAACAATGTAGTAACAGCGATCGTTAAACATGCCATGGTTGATAAATAACCATTCTGGGTCCCATATACTGTAACTATTGTTGTAAGCAACCCAGCAGCCGCATTTGGTCCTATATTGATATTAGTAACTCTCTCTCTTCAGGTGGATATTTATGTGCCAGGGATAATCAAGAACCCTGCTAAAAGCACCCATTGGGCTGCAGCAGCAAGCAAATGATATCTTAGTGGGATTTTCCCCCATTCTTCCAGTAAAATAAGATATCGAGACATTATATGTAAATAGGTTCTAGTATTCTCATTTCTAGTTGGCGTATCCCACTATTTAAGTATTCATGTCATGCCACCAAATTCAAAATCGTGGCCTAACCAGGGAATAATTATTTTCGGCATGAATAGCAAAGACTATGAAATTTACCTCAAATAGCCATGCTTTTTATGGGCACCAATTTTAGCTAGAATCATGAATCTTGAAGAGCTATTCGACTTGGTGATGAGGATTCTCATTGATCTCTCTCTATATGACGGACGCAAGAGCTCCTATTTATGCCCGTCAGGAGTCAGCTGCTACATACAAAGCAGCATGAGGAAGAAGACAGCTTTCCGGCTTGCTTAGGGCTCTCGATGTCATGAAGGAAAGGAGTGGATTATTGCTGAATCAATAGAATCAGTGATTTGGACGAGAGATACCTGAAAATACGCGAGATTGTAGGGAATTTGCTAGCGATCGGAGGTAGCTTCGGGTCCACTGTAAGGCCGAGCGCTTACCAATACCTCACGTGACTACGTGACACGGTCATTAGTTAGAAACGTAGCCAGGATGGAAACTCTTCCCTTTTCCCTCCCTAGCGATAATCTTGGAATCAAAGTGAACATCGCATTTATATCTTTTTTACTTCTCATTCATCATTCCGTAGATGCTACTTGCATTTAAAGGAACTAGCATATTGTCACGCTGAACCATAAGTAACGAAGGATACGTACGATCCTTACATTTTATCGCTCAGTTTACGGTGACGCCCGACAATGGCTGGCTCATCATCGAAAGGCAAACGCAGAGCCCGCGAAGAACCGATCCCCGAAGATCCAACCGTCTCGTCTGAGGATGAAAATGCTGAACAGCAAGACGGCGCTGACCAGCACACGATTCATCCCGACTGTGACAACGCAGAACTAAATGATATTGTATTTATACGTAATAGCCTACTATACACAAGAATACTAAGATGAGAAAGGAAAGAGAGGAAGGAAAGGAAAGGAAAAGAGCTGAGGGAATCCCGCACATATGTAAGCTAGGCGGTGAAGTACTGGTGATGTGTTAGGTCTGTTACACCGACCGAGAGGTAAACATACCTCTCAACGACGGGAGCACCCGCCCCAAGGGTCCTTCAGCTTGCGGTTGGGTCGCTGATTAGACGTCGCAGCAAAAATTGTAGTTTGAATGATAGCTTGCGCCTCTGGGAAAGCCCCGTTGGTGCTTGCAAAAAGTCCACATTAACAGTGGAAGTTTGGGTCGTTATTGTTATCGAAACATTGCAGAAGCTCCCTTCGTTAGAAACGAGTTTCACCAACATTCCCATACCTTCTATATATAGACTAAGGAGCATCCGAACACTTTTAACCGGATCGGAATGGAATGTTAGAGTTTCCCCCGGGAGCTGTTCCAGCAACCGAGTATTGATCGTTACATGTGGGTCAAAACCACTTGGCCAGTAAAGAAAGATGGATTTGTAAGGGAACCCCGCAAGCTGTCTGGCAGATAGATGCGCCTATGAGCTTTTAAAAGGTAATAGATTGCCCCATCACCGGAGGGATTGGAATACGATCAATAAGACCGGGATTATAGTACATGTCCGCCAGCCACCTAGCAAAAATAGCATTTCTGGGTTAGTACCCGCCTTACTCTCGTTCAGTGAAAGTCGTTCCGAGTGCGGCCAGATGGTTGAAAATTGCATTGACGCGTCGACAATCTCCGGGGACAACCCTTCGGGAGTACTGGGAGAATCTGTTGAAAGTGCTTTTCAAAGCTACCGGGAAGTCCATCGACTTAGCAACCCTTTCATTATGCGAAATTGGCATACAACCGGGATTAATCGCGAGACCCTACCGTGACACGAGAAGCTTAACTATGTCCCGATCAGGGCCACATACTTCTGTATCCTGGACCCTTCGAGATCGCCCTGAGGCCTCCTATATCTTTCTCAACAGCCCTGGCATATAAGAAAGACCTTCCTGTGTGACACGCTTAGGGAAAATCATCCTTTGTGTGTCGTCGGCACCCAGAGGGCGCATAAATATTTTAAGATTCCGATTCCGATTCCGATCGAAGCTAACTCCACCCACAAGATCTCACGACTCAAGTCCTGTGGGCGAACTACTTCGCGTGACAAACCTGATTACATGGGATGAAACCACTATGACTTGCCGTTAGAAGAGTTGAGGGGGCAGCCGGTCAGACGGGGCGGCCGATCAGGAGGCCTTAACCCACTTATAAGTTAGGAAATTGTTATTCTCAATAAAATAGACTTCAAGTAGATATATGCTATATTACAACTTGATTTACTGTAGAAAATGTTGGGACTATTAGATAGCTAGGGCACTCAAACACTGCACTCGGCATCGCAGTGTCGATTGTAGCCGACTTGGTAGCATTCCGGCTCGGAGCCGATCGGTTCGACTAAGTCCTATTCAGGTGATTTAGATCACGCCCATTTGTTTCCACAGCAACTATTTTCTATCATCGTTAGGCATACATCCAAGTAGTCATCACAGAAATCATCGTATATTCCGCTATTATCTTTTATTGTTAAATCGGACGTCAGAATGGCTCAAATTCGGCATCGTCGAGACTCAACCATCACTTTCTCCGCCCGATGGTACCCCGGCGGACAATATCATGAACGATAATATTGATCTCGGTGTCCGCCGGGCAACGCGATTCCTCGGCCGACATCCGGGACCTGGAATCGGGGTTTGCGTCCGGGCTGGACGAGGGGAGTGCGGGGGCCCAGAGCCGGGTCTTTCGGCATTGATAACGGTACAAAAATATAATGTCAAGCAGACAAATTGCTACAATATGCACGAGAAGGAGTGATGATGGACCTAATCAGAAAAGTAAAGGCTATCGTCCCGAAGAAAGAGGGGAAGATATACATGATACAACCCAGGACCCAGGAACCGAGAATAGGCCTCCGTCATTGAGTGCATATCACAAGATGGAATTGTTCAAAATTATACATTTAAGCCCTACCACTGGTTCCCGCCTTCGGACTCAAGGGAAAACAACATCAGAAATTCTGGTTGTCCACACTTCCTGGGGTCCATATTGCCTTGTTTAAGAATGGATGGACGAACGATAAGATTGGCCTTGAATGGATCAAGACATGTTTCAAGCCGGAAACTCAACGCGGTGACGAGTACAAATTGCTGCTTTTGGACGGCCACGGGCCACCTGTTACGACCAAAGTTATCCGATTCTGCATAGGATCGTTCCCCCATGCCCCCCGCCGCATACAACCCACCTGCTGTACCCTCTCAATATTGGGACTTTCTCCCCTCCCAGCCACAGCGTACAAAGCCGGTGTCCGGCAGCGGCCAAAGTATATCGGCAACTATTCGCTTGGCAAGGTCGATTTCTTAGAAATTTATGCGCGGCTAAAGACAAGGCGATTACCTCTATTAATATAGAGAATGGTTGGAAATTGACCGGACTGAAACCTTGGAATCTGGAAATCGTGTTGGAGAAACTTCCAAATAAGCCAAGTATAAGACTGATTACGCCGCTATCCACTCTTACATTGATAGGACCAGCTAGGGAGTCGATTCAAGTGCCGATTCCGTCCGGGAATGTGGCGCAGGTCAATGAGCTGTTTGAGAAAAGGGTGAAAGGTGACTGTGACCATGACTTGAAGTTAGATTCGCGTCCCATTTTGCATATTGAATAGCTTTGTAAAGGTGTCTGCAAAGCAATGGCTGGTTTTTCAATAGAGCGGACGATAAATCTCGATTTGATCATGGCAGTTAAATCAAAAAAAAAGCGCTCAAATCGACCGAAGTAAAAGGACCATTCTTACGGCCGTATCTTGAATGAGAGCACCCTTCAAGAAAGAGAAGCTTATCGGAAGTTTCAAGATGCCTGGAAAGAGCTGTCTCGCATTCCTCCAAATCTACTAGGCTGAAAAGGCAACAACTTGAAGTCATCATCTGCTAAAGAGAGAAAGAACAGAACATGAAGAGGAAAAAAAACAGATATCCGTGGGTCATGGGGGACCAGGATTTCCCATCATCTTAGGTAGAGACTTTCAACAAATTCTCCCAGTACTCCCGAAGGGTGGTCGCCAGGAAATCGTCGACCGCGTCAATGCAAATTTCAACCCTCTGTCTGCACCGGGAACGACTTTCGTTGAAAGAGAATATGACGGAAACTAGCCCGAAAAATGCGATCTTCGTTACGGACGTGTCCCATAACCTAGGTATTCCGATCCCTCCGATGATATGGTGACTTATCAGCGTTCAAAAATTCATAGAGCGCATTTATTTGGCAGGCAGATTGCAGGGTTCCCTTGCAAACCCATCTTTCTTCATTGGCCAAGCGGTTTTGACTCCTACCAAAGGAATAAACCATCATAATGATGAATGATCAATTGCTGGAACAGCTCCCTGAGAAGCCCTAACATTCCATTCCGAGTATTCGGGCGCTCCTTGGCCCGCAGGAGGTATGGGGATGTGATTTCTGATATTCAATAACTACAACATGAGCCACATATTCCCCGACAATATTATTGGTTTTCAAGGTTATTTATCATGTGGTTATATTCATTTTGTATACCCGCGAGAGCAAGTCGGGACGGTTATGCCACGTCTCAGCCGCGATTTCCTCCCAATTTGGATTAGCCGTAAATGTAATGAAACAATCCGGCTTGGAGAACGTCCAGGCAATTGCCAACAGATCCTTGTAGGCCCTTTTGCATATTTCGAGTGCATCCAGTAAACTCAGCGGGGAGTACAATCCATCGGTCGCATTCTGACCCCCCAGAAGTTGATCGCGAGCCCGTGTGGTACAGCTCCGCAGTAGCTTCTGCTGGTTAAAGTAATATTGCAATCTATGCATCTCGGCGCCCAGCCATATATCAACTTTATATTGTTCCGCCTCGATGAGGCACATTGTATGAATGGTAGAACATCTAGATCGTCAGCAAGCGGCGGCCATCAGGGGGCCAGATGCGCAGTTGAAAGATAGCGTCTTTCCTTCCGGCTTAGATGGCTGGCAGACGAAAGGGCAGAGTTGATCCGCCGGATGTATTTCCGGAAACAGTTCACCTTCCGTTCCCCAAATAACTCCCGGAGAAGTGGAGACGGCTCGAGGAAATGCCACCTTCCCTTTCTGGGCCCAGATGATGAATTGTTGTCAGATGAAATACCGGAGAGTTTGTTGGCGAGCCATGGAGAGAGTAAGAACTCGAAGAGAAGAGCCTTGGAACCAAATGGATCTAGCGAACCTAGAGATGAACGCGGACTGACGTAAGGAGTAAGATCAACGAAATTGATGATTGATTAATGATTAATAGCTGATGCGAGGCCCTTAGTTATTCTACACCTATGATATCGTAGTAGCACTAACCTAATTTAAATAAAATAGGGGGCGGGTCGGGCTATAGTATTATAATAATGGTTTACAAAACAATCGAGTAGAATCTTAGGATAACAAATAGATTCCTATATGTACAAGGATTCTAAGCTAGAGAAAAAAAAAACAAACAACTAATATATATATAATAGTTGGGGTTCTCTAGAAGATTCTAGAAGACCCCCAAGGTGGCAATGTGCTATGGGATTCCAGGATATCTCGATTGTAATATATAGAACGTGCCATGAGGTCCTAGTCCTGATAAGTACTAGTAGACAAGAGACAAGGCACCCAGTCGTGCACAGACTCCTCATGTTTTTCACTTATTAATACTCTTGTTTAGTACAATCGGTTAGCAACTAAAATTCTTGGCGATGCCCCGCTCTACCTCCTCTTAAATTAACTCGGTTTCTAATGGCCGGATTCATATGCTGTAACGTGCAAGGAGTAGCTCTGGATTCTATGTACACAGTCACTAGTATTTGGTATGTCCCTTTGCGGCGATGACAGCCCAACATCTATTTCTCATCATGCGGATAATTTCCTGGATCGCCTTAAGGTCAATTGCATCCCACTCTTCCTGGATAATCTCCCCTAGTTCAGCTGCCGAACGAACTCTGTGTCGTCTTTTGCATATGGCGATCTTGATAAGATGCCATATGTTCTCGATAGGATTAAGGTCGGGGGATTGAGCGGGCCATTCCATACGTACCATTCCCATCGATTTTCGCCAACTTTCAACCATCTTCGAGGTATGGTATCTTGCGCCATCATCTTGCCAGATGGCATCCCCATACTGCTCCATGACTTGCTGGTACATGGGGTGCCCGTGGTCATTCAATATCTTATTGGAATAGATCGTACTATTCATGTGGGTGTTCGCGGGCAGAATAACTGGTTTGCCCTTGTAGGTGTAGTCAATACAACCCCAAACACCGACTGTGGTGCATCCAGACTTAAAGGTAGGCATGAGGTACTGCGGCTTGAGAGTGTCACCACTCTTCCGCTTCACGTATGTCTTTAGGGTATGAAGGCCAAGCTCAAACGTGCTCTCATCTGAAAAGACTGCGCAACGCCAGTCGTCAATGCTCCAACCAAGGTGTTCTTTGGCCCATTTTAATCGAGCTCGCCTATATTTATCGCTAAAGAATGGCTTCCGTCGAGGTTTAAACGCGTAGAGCTGATTTTTTCTCAGATACCTCCGCACAGTGCTCGGGTGAAGCTGTTGTCCCAATTTAGAAGGTGTTGCAAGTGCAGCCACGTATCTTGGGGATCGCTGTTCAGGTGAAGAAGTAAAGCGCATTCCCCTATTCTAGTAAGCTTGGACTTTCGCCCTGGCCGTTTTGAGGGCTTTTCGATACGTTCCTGCTGTTTTTCGCGGCTTCCAAGAAGGCGATCTACAGTGCTGCGGGGGAGATCTAGTGTAGCAGCAACTTGGAAGGCAGAAAACTCTTGATCATGCAATTTAAATACTAAACGAAGCACCTTTACTAGAATGCTCGCACCTTGAGGTTTTTGGTTTGGTAGGCATGATGGCGTGAGAGCTATCCATGGGTCAGTAGCATGGGTTTGATATTTTGTGGTTTATGGGTCATGTGACTTTTTGTCTCATGCATTCCGCTAACCGATTGTACTGTACATAGAAATATCCTAAAATACCAGGCTCCTTATAGTGACATAGAAAAGAAGCCGCATCCTCTTCCATATATTCTATCATACACCGCAAGACCACTCCGGGACTCCAAACAAACCTCGGCCCAATACGCTCAACGACAGCTTCTTGCTGAAGCTCCAAAAGTAGGCCAAGCGTAGCTCTAGCTTGCCGTTAGCTTGAGGCAACTTGAATGGTAATCTTTGGAACTATGAAACCAGCGGTGTAATTTGAAGAGTCAAATCCGGCATCATTCGGTCTCTCTTAGCTATCATTTATGACACGATAGTATGATCAGATGCAACTTTGAGAAAGCACTGAGCCAACTAGTCCAGTACCTCTCGAGCCGTATCCTCCGGATATATGTACGTCTTACATATCCACAAGTTAGCTTGCCTGAAGTCCAGACCCCATAAGTGACATGTTGTTATTTAACCATGAAAAGAAAAATACTCAGCGTAGGCAATATCAATAGCAGATCTACTTCTTTCTATAGCCAGCCAATTATTATATGGCGTATCACGACAAATCGAACAAGAGATAAATGTAGGAGTGGATTTTCATGATGACATACGCGAGTGATGTCATACGCTTATTTTCACTCCGGATTTGATCTAGGTACAAAAGGACAGCTGTTTACCCGGAGAGCTCCAAGATGTCCTGAACAAACATCCAGATATTTCATGTTCAGAGTTCGACTCTGGATCGAGGGCAACGCTGGAATTACGTACCTTTAGGATATGCATGACGATGGTTACGCAAAAAAGCATTTGTTAATATACATGGAAAGGCAAATATTAGACTTAATAGAAGTACCTCGTGGAGACAACGACAAAACGTATCACCCTGTTCAGAAGCAGAAGAAAGTCCACGTCATCGGGTGAAACATCATACTATGTATTTCATTGCTCTACCACATAGTTATAGCGGAGCGGACTTCGAAAGCACATAGTGAGTTTAAACGTGGTGGGGTATACCGTACAATATAGGTAATACATAATGTAATAGTAAGGTTTTTAGCAGTAGTGATTTTTTTCTGATTAGTAATCATTCCGCCTAAGTTGGTACTTTGTCGCAGGCTTCCGTAAAACACAATTTACTTTGAAAATATCTAGGGCGGTCGGTGATATAACCACACCAACTATCTTTCTGCCACACTTACTAGGCGGGAACCAGTGGTAGGGCTTAGGGCAGGATTCATGGCCGCACAGTCATACTATCGGAGTTCAAAAAGAGACTGCTCGAACTCTTGCTAGCGATAATATTACGAATCAATCAGCTCCTTGTCACAAACGATAAAAAGTTCCAGAGTCAAGTTGAAGGGGGGTGGAAGCAGCCTGAGATGTTAGGGCTGTGAACGAAAGTCACTGCTTCAACAACGATCGAAGAGAAAGACCTAAGCTGGGATCGCTTTAAACGAGAGCATAGCAGCGAGGTCTTCCGCAAGGTTGTTAACTATCTTGAGGAGGAATGGCTGAGAGACGATACAGGAAGGAAGTTTTTACAGTGTTACACCAAGTTCTACAAGCACTTCGGCAATAGCGCTACCTCCGACGTGCTGAAGGGGCGCATTGGATGCTGAAGAAGGATCTTGGTGTATCTACTAACGATCTCTTGACGGCTGTACAATCGTTTGAGCGCACAATAACTTACCAGCATACTCTCATCAAGCAACAGCGTGATGATTAGAGGGTCGAGGCCGGTAAATCTTTTGATTCCTTTGTTCCGTGTTGTAGTCATGAAGATTTCTTAGTATGCGCTACGGAAAGTCTTCGCGACCTACGGCAAGGAATCAATTAGGCCTTGTACGGGAGCCACAGCAAGAGCCATTGGAATCCCATATATCCATGTCTTAAAACGCTATTCAGATACTCGGCTCCCACTCTCCGCGGACCAATTCCATCAACATCGGCATCTTCACCCCAGCTATGAGCGTACCCCCATAGATCCACGTCTATTGATTCTGGAGCCACGTGTTGTGCGAACCCGCAGCCATCCAGTGAATTCCATTAATCAGCCCACCCAGGCAGAGACAGGTACGAATACTAGCGTCCGGCGAGATCCATCAGCCTTTGAGGCAGTCTTATCGCAGCGTTATCGATCGCGGTAATGGCCGCGGTCGGGGAGCCGAACTTGAAGCCAATCAGGGGAATAGCCAGGGGCCTTCCCAGGCATGACTCAGTTCTAATGAGTAATATCTAGTTAGTCCTTTCTCACAACAGATTGCATGTAAAGCACCTTGGAAATTTTTGCTGCGTGAAATATATGTCTGCATTGTTAAGTGGCATAATGCGCAAGCAAGCTCCAGCCACTGCTTCATGGACACTAAACTTAAGTTGGAGGGGTGTGGCTATACCACCGCCCAAACTATCTTCTTGCCACACCTCTAACTTAACTAAGCTTAGTGTCCAGGAAGTAGTTGCACAATATTCTACTTAACAATGCAGACATATTTCATGTATCAAAATTTTCTAAGGCAACTTTACATGCAATCTGTCGCTAGAAGGAACTGACTGGATACCTATCGGAACTGAATCATGCCTGTCATACTCGTTGGTACTCCGTCAACTTCGCCATCACTGCTCCCATAACAGCGACCGCGACCACGACCACCCCCCTGACTACCCTGCTGACCACCCCGTTGAGAAGGCCCTTGGCTATTCTCCTGATTGGCTTCAAGTTCGGCTCCTCGCGGCTACTACCGCAACCCCGATAATGCTGCGTTCCCCGCGATAAGACTGCCTCGAAGACTGATAGATCTCACCGGACTGGTATTCGTACCTGTCTCTGCCTGGGTAAGCCGATTAATGGAATTCACTGGACGGCCGCAGGTTCACACAACACATAACTCTAGAACCAATAGACGTAGATCCATAGGGGGACGCTCATGGCCGGGATAAAGATGCCGATGTTGATAAAATTGGTCCGCGGAGAGTGGGAGCCGAGTATCTGAATGGCGTTTTAAGACGTGGATACCTGGGATTCCAATGGTTCTTGCTGTGACTCCCGTACAAGGCCTAATCGGTTCCTTACCTGGCCCGACTAGGAGATGATTTTTGTAGGCTGTGAAGACTTTCCATAGTGCATACTGAGAAATCTTCGTGACTATATCACAGAACAAAGGAATCAAAAGGTTTACCGGCTTTGAAACCCTCTAATCGTCACGCTGTTGCTTGATGCGAGTATGCTGGTAAGTTATTGTGCGCTTAAACGATTGTACAGCCGTGAAGAGGTCGTTAGTAGATACACCAAGATCCTTTTCCAACCTCCAATGCGCCCTTTCGGCGCATGAGGAAGTGCTTTTGCCAACTTGAAAGTGCTTGTAGAACTTAGTATAACACCGTAAAAGCTTCCTTGCTGTATCGTCTCTCAGCCATTCCTCAAGATAGTTAGCAACCTCGTGGAAGAGCTCGCTGTTATACTCTCGCTCAAAGCGATCCCAGCTTTGGCCTTTCTCTTCGATCATTGCTGGCGCGGTGACTTTCGTCACTACTTCATGGATACTAGTACTAAACTTAGTTAAGTTAGAGGTGTGGCAGGAAGGAAGTTGGTGTGGCTATACCACTGCCCTTGATTTATTACAACGGAAATATTAGATTTGTTAAAGCAAGTGAAGAGCATGAGGAAATTGGCTCAGCGCTCTGTCCAGAGCCGAGCTCAGGCACGGGGAGGGTCCCGCAAATTAGATCGATTGGGATAACGAAGATAATGTGAGTGCCTGACTTGCAGCGTCTGAAATAATTTATAACCCTAACAAGTTGTCTTCGCAGGAGCGGTCACAGAATAACCCACAGAGTCCGCCTGACCAGAGCAGAACTCCCTGATATATCGACGACGAATTGTCGGATCCTTGTAGCTCCGACTCTGACATAGAGGGATTTCCTTCTGAATCTAAGGCTACTCACGAAGAAGTGGATAGTCCTGACGAAGAAGACGGTTTGCCTGATAACGGCAAGGAATTCCCTAGCCACATTTCATAATTGAAACGGTCCTCAAGCGCAAGAGAATCTCTTCGAAGCAAATATAATAGTGGATCGAGGGCCACAGAATATCATCGGAAACAACGCCGGGCCATGCTTCAGCAACAAGCAGCTAATTCTTATTCCATCGAGGCTTTGTTTAAAATGCTACATGATCTTAATCTGGCCGTGAAAGGAACGGCAAGCGGGGTTCCAAAGGCAAGCGCCTTGAAAGAAGTAGAACATGGACCTACCTGCAAAGGAGAGAGCCTGGCTTGACGCTTCCAAGGACCTGAAGCGCTTGATTGAACTGCCGAGTGGACAGAAAAAGATGGATATATCCTCTCACACAAGAATGACTTCTTCCGTCAGCATTTCCTGATTCTTAACTTCCTATGGATGTAAAAATAGCGACAATCATTTGCGAATTCTACCCAAAAAGAACTAGCGAGGATTGTCGCTGCAAGCTATAACAGGTGCACATTAACTACACGGAGAATTTGGCAGTGGGAAAAAGTCTTGGGGCAGCGGATCATTCATCAAGGAAAGTGGGGGTGTTCTGGATGAATGAGGAAGACATAGTATGCGCCGTCAGAGGCCTCGCAAGAAGCCAAGGTGAAGGTAAATAATGGATCTGGTAAATCACAGAATCATGGATACTTCTTGCAGGATCAACACCGTGCAACTAGCGACATTTGTCTCTGAATATGTCAAGGAAAATCGACAAGACCTTGTTGCACAAATTGGAACCTCGACTGAGATAGAACATAAAATTGTTTCGGGGCTCCGAGAAGATGATAACTTCTCGGAATCTATTCAAAAAGCCCCTGGAATCCGGGCCAGGACTGCATGAAGATGGCTCCGTCGGCTGGGTTTTAGATGGTAAGATGTGAGGAAGGATGTCTTTGTCGACGGACATGAACGACTAGATGTCATTGAGTATCGACAGCAGTTTTTGCAGAAGATGGAGAGATTGTCTCCATACCTTGTTGATTTTACACCAGAAGGGAGAATGAAGGAACAGGTATATCCTCCTGGTTGCAAAGTCGGAGGCTCAAATGCCAGGCCTATAATCATCATAATACATGACGAACGCATATTTTCCATCAATGACGGAAGGCAGAAGGCGTGGCAGGCAGAGAATGAAACGTTTATTTCTTCGTCCAGAAGGCAAACCCTGTCCCTAGACTATCATCTTGGGGGTACCACCCTTTATCCCCTTAGCACAGATGGCCAGCCAAACAGATGTGTTCTTCTTGACCTCCCAGTCTCTAGAGCCACCACCCAATCTTCATCCTTCTAGGCCCTTCCGCGGTTTCCGAGGGCTTTTGACTACTTTGCGGTGCTGTCTCCACCGCTTTCCTACACGGCAAGACGCTACAACAGGTGCACAGATTGCGAGCATCTTTTCTTCACATCAGAATTATCCATCATGGGGGCAGCCGGACTTTAAGTCGTTAGAAAAAATCCCTCAGACGTGGCGAGCGATAACTCGACCCAAAACTACATGAATGGCATGGACCGAAAGATATATGCGGGCTCTGATGACGAAATAGAAGTGAGCAATGTGCAAGAGAAAGCCAGTCACGGGGTGCGTGATTAAGGGCTATGCAGAGAAGAGAAGGAATTGGCAGCTTTCGCGCGTCTATTAAAGGAAAGGAAAGGAAAGTGAGAAAGGGATGAAACAAAAGAAGAGCATGTAGTGCCACCAAAATTCCCAAGTTTCAGGGGCAGAATAAAGATATCTACTTAGGACAAAACCCACGTCTCGCGCGGGAAAACCTAGGTCTCCTTATATGCCGGTGCACTGAGGCCACCGCCTCCTGGCCAGCGATGTTAGGACAGAACATGACCACATGCCTGGGCGTCTGTCTCTCCCATCCGCATGGGCATCTCGCCTCTACCGCCATAGTCGCTCCAACGGTGAAATCTTGGGCAGGACGTGACACCAAGGTAGTGTCGTTCTTATGCATGCTGCTGCCGTCGTGAAGGCCGGAAAACGGGTCATATGCAGTGAGAAATAGGTCCAGTTTTTTCCGCCGAGCATCTCGATTAATGGTTATTGACTTTTTCTACGAATACTATCGGCAATATTAAAGGATCAGATATCACATATAACCAACCAATCTCAAATGTTCGTCCTAGAATCCAGAAATCAATTCTTGACTCTATCTCCTTTTTTCTCTTCCGCATAACGCTCAGGCAGATATGGGTGACCAATCGAGAACCACATCCAAATGCTACTAGTCAGAGGTTTGGTCCGGGTTTATTTATCTCCTCCACTGGGAACGCCCATTATGAGCAGAAAGACATATGGCCAAAGCTGAAAGAGATAGGCTTCTTGCTTTAACAATGAACGAAGACCGATTGGAAGGCGGCGCGACATGATATAGCATCAACACCAAGGGACGTTCAGAGGATAACCAGTAGCCAAGACCGCTTTTCAACGACGACACCTGAATCGATTGCTACGATCCGAAGTCATCTACCATACACCTATGGCATTTGGCATTAAAAAAACACGGCACATCTAAGAAGTTTACTAGATGGAGGGAATAGGTACTGGCATTTTATAATTTCGCTTAGACAGAAAATAGCATATTAGGATACAACATAATTTTCCAACTAGCTATTTAAGGTGAAGCACATACATGCATGCAATACACAATGAATACTAATCGCATATACGTGTACTCTACGCACACATACATACAATTCAACTCCTGCTTATACTGAACACTGGGAAAGCTGTTCAACGAATGTTGTCCCCCACCGGGCGCTTCAGCGGACGTCATTAGCCGAAACTCATACCTGAAGAGCAAAAAAACGGGGAAGCATACCTAGTGTTATACTCGATGAAATCCCTCAACTTCTGATAGCCCTCCTTACGCGCGCTTTCGTCCATGGTCAGCCCTCGGTGAAGGGCGACGGCAATCTCTTTCGGGTTGGCCGGATGGAAGAGGACACTTCCTTGACCCATAAATACTGCTGCGCCGGCGAACTCGGAGATCACCAATACCCCATGTCTCTTGTCCTGACATGCAACATACTCGAATGCAACCAGGTTCATGCCGTCTCTTGTCGAGGCAACAACGCAAATATCCGCAATGGAGTATAGAGCGGTAAGTTCGGTGAAAGCTATAGGGTGATGCAAATAGACGATTGGGAGGGAGTCAGTCCCGCCTGTGAACGAGTTAAAATCGGACATTCTTGGGTCTAGGATAAGATGGGCCAGATTGGCTTACTGAATTTCCCGTTAATTTTGCCCACGGTCCGACTTATTTCTGATTCTAGTTCCTGATACTCTTTGACATCTTCTCTACTCGGAACAGCTACCTGGATGAGCACCACCTTCCCAACCCAGTCGGGATGGTCACTAAGGAAGATCTCAAAGCCACGTAATTTCTGCAGAAGACCTTTGGTGTAGTCTAGCCGGTCGACCCCAACAATCACTTTGACATCCTTGTATCGTTTCTCGAGCTCCTTGATGCGTTCCTGAACCCCGGTTTGTTTTAAGGTATCACTGAATTTCTCCGGGTCAATCCCAACCACGAATCTATCGGTTTTGACAAGCCGATCGTGATATTGGATCTTATTATCTTGGCTCTGAGTTCCTCTAGAGAGCTGGTTAGGAATGAATGAAACCACATGAACCAGGCTCGATAATGTAAAGAGGAAAGACTCACAGAATATAACGGCAGCTGTCTATGAAATTGTCTTTGTACTCATCCGTATGAAACCCGACAAGGCTGCTGGCGAGCATACCCTCGAGGATCTCTTTGCAGGCAGGTAGGACGCGGAGGGCTTGCGCGGCCGGGAACGGGGTATGTAAGGAGAACCCAATGGCAGAGGATTTCCCCTGTCTAACCAGCCGTTCGCGAAGGAGCTGGGGCAGCAGCATCAAATGATAATCGTGGACCCATATGAGATCGCCTGGTTGAATAGCGCCGGCAATCTCCTCTGCAAAAATCTCGTTGACCCGTCGGTAGGCAGCCCAGGGCTCCTCTCTGAAAATTACCTCAGGTTGGTAGTGCAGGACGGGCCACAGAATCGAATCTAGATAAATTAGTCCCGAGCTCATTCTACTTAGCCGCCAATGAATGATCTGCTTGAGCCTACTTGAAAAGCCATTGTAATGCTCGTACGCGAGCTCGTCGTCCAGGAAGATTGGTATTGCATTATGGGATGCCATGCATTTTCGTACTTCCTCCCTTTCGCTGTCTTGACTGGGGTTTATGCCCGGCCACCCAAACCAACGGAAGCTCGCCGTCTTCGTCAGACCCGACAATGATGTTACCAGGCCGCCACTAGAGAGAGTGACCTGATAGGAGCCATCCTCCGAGCGCTTGGCCGCTAAAGGGAGACGGTTCGAGACGATAATGAGGTTACGCTTGCTGCCTGATGAGGAGGCCATCTCAGCAGGGCCCGTAATCAAAATAATAGCAAGCAGAGCCCCTGGTGTACTTAATGGGTCGCGACGTAAGTATTTAACCCAGAGGGTTAAAGCTACGTCAGTGGGAAAACATCATATCTATGAAACCGGCAAAAGGCACTCATTTCACATGTGGGAAATTCGACCATGTACGGTGAAATCTTCTTACGTCAATATGAGGACAATTGCAAATCATCCTATATAGTTGAGCGGCAAGCTAGATTATGTAGCTTTCGGTTCCCATGGCCCAAGGCCAGAATCCTTTTCAGGGAGAGGTCAGGGAAATCTGTTCCGCTTTCATTGGCCTTGTTGTATTTTGTTTCCCTGCACATATGATATTATTACGGACGTAGCTTGACATATTCGCTGCCTGCCATGATGGATGGATCAAGATCTGCAGGTTAGCGTCAGATAAGATAAGAATGCCAAGACCTTCTTTTCTGAAAAGTCAATCAATCCGTTAAGTTAACTGCACGGTCGGTTTCTTCGGTCCTTCCTTCTTCCTTCAACGGGACGGGAGACTTGTATCCTTCAGTCTGTACCTTCCTTGTCATGATATCATATATAGTTAGACTTATCGTATAGCCAATAAGTAACCTCTGATGAGCCCTGTCGCACAGTCTGGGTACTTGAGAGTACAGAGAATCTTCTCTAGACTGAAGAGAACATACACATCTCACACCCCTTTCCATCCACTGTTCTCGTATAGTAATTACATATACTGTTCAATAGTTATGAGCCCGGCTCGCTCAGTATAAGCCACCAGAAAATACTCTCTCATTCGCTTGATATTTTCCCCACGATTTCCATCATAATAGGCCACAAGGACAGTGGCATCAGTACAAGAAGTCATTTTGGAAGGACCAGACTAGTATCACGCTTGGTTTGCTCATATAAAGGGTTCCACTCCCGATGACTTGTGGGACCACTTTGATCCCGACTTATTGTCCGAGTTTCATAAACCTGCACTAGTTACTTATTCAACGATAAAGGAGCCGAGACTCTACACGAGCTGAACGCGGAAGAATAATCACTTTTCATAAAATTGAAAGCCCTATAGACAAAGATCTGCTAACAAACGCAGTCAGCAAAATGAACGAACACCGTGCTGGGGCTGCAATGGAAACCATCATCTGGGAACATGCGTCCTGATTAGCGGCTCGAATCCCAAAAAATTCAAGGTTTCGGGGAGAGGAAAAAATGTTTGGGGGGGGGGTGAAGAGCTTCGCAGAAAGGGCCAGGAAAAACTGGAGGATCTGAAATTTCTTCCTCCGCATAGGCTGTAAAAAACGATTCCAGCATCGCCACCCCTTCAGCCCTGACAGGCAGTGAAATGTCCTTGAAATTAATTGACAAGTCTGAAGTTAGATACATAGACTCTCCAGTCAGCTGAGCCATGTCCAGCTTTTCATCGACTTCTATCGCATTGTCGATCATTAATATCCTCGAGCGTATTTTCCGAAGGTAATTCTAGCAATTCCAAGGTGTCCTGCTTCGGCAGGATGTCCTCTTGATCAGTGTCTGGAGGCTGAATAATAGGAAGGTTCTCATCTTTCTTCGAACATGTTGTGAAATACACGAGAACTATTCCAGTCGCCTCGCACACACATCGGCTAGGAGTTAAAATTCAAAGTCCCTCGACAGCGCAATGCATGGATCGCGTATTGGCAAAGATTACACGCCATGTCTCACGACGGCCGGATCTACATAGCAGATTACATAGGACAGGAGAAAGTTTTCAAGTATCAGAGGGGTCTTCAGCAATGCAACCGAACCCAGCGCCGTG
>JAHQZX020000038.1:0-18020 GCA_019804575.2 Pseudotulostoma volvatum | reverse complement strand
GCCGAAGGTAACCACAAATGGAACTATAACGAATGTAATTACATAAGTCTTCCTAGAGGTCTTAACCTCTCACACTTCTCTGCCAACCCTTCTTTCTCTATGACAGATCTTCTGCGTCTCCAGTTCGTCACGGTGCGACTAGGGAATCCGTCCCTGGTAGGTAGAGGATATGCCTGTGAGGTGTTCAAGTGGCCAAACTCAATAAGCTAAAAAGGTGAAAGATAAAGTTAAGGATAGTTAGAATTATGTGAGGGTGCACGCTTTTACCATTACTCATCAAGGAATTTAGAAGAGAAGTGATATTAATGCGGTAAGAATTCTAACTATGGGGAGGGAAGGGGAAAGAATCTACTCAAGGGTTTATGGTGTTTATGATGGGTGTTGTAGGCCACATGACACAGGGCTAGGGCTTGGTGGTCAGCACCCTCACATAACGGTCTTGTGTTGACAGTTTAGTACGTAAGGTCTAGAGGCGTTAATTTAAATCTTTACTACCCACGGCGTTCTCAAAGTGCCATTCAAGTTGTTTGGTACGCGTGTTTGGAGCGCTTCTTCTACCGAATGAACGAGGCTCGAATCAGCACAATGACCCGTGAAGTCCAAGCAGCGGAGTCTTTCGTGAAAGAGGCACCCAGAACTGAAGAACCCGAGGGCCAAATTGTCGCTTGTCACAGTGACCTTTAAAGACCCATCTCCCTAAGCACAAATATTAGACTGCGTATGCGGCTGCACCAGATAATATACGAGAAATCATTGATCAAGTGAGAGAAATAATCGGTGCCAGGGACGTTATAATAGAAGAATTGGAACAGGTCGTCGAAGAATTGGAAAAACGAGCCTCTGTGTTACGATCTGGATCTATGAGGAGCAGAAATGACTATGGCATTGACTTATCAAACAAAACATCACATGAAGAACTAGAAACAGACTATCTACATTGCCCCGTATATATATCCGGACCTGGAAGACAGGCTCTTACCGCACTACATGGCCCTACTAATAATAGCAACTAGCTCTGATGGTACTGGGACTATGATAATCAGGCTTTGTAAGCCTAGGTTGCATCAGAGGCGCAGCGGGACTGTGGTAGTCGTATGCCATAAGCCGAAGTGGTATCTGACTCGGAACCGCAACAATTATCGCGAAGGACAAATAGATGAACTCTTCGACGAAGAGAATGAAATGCAGCGTATTATCAACCACTTGGCTGCCGAACAGGCGAACAATACCACTCGAAGTAGTCCTGCAGCGATACCGGAGCTCGCAGACAAGAAATCAGTGAAGATCCCCGAACCCCCAGTTGTGACCGATAGAAGAGAACCTAAATTCGAGGCGCTCTCTCAAATGAGACACAAGTGAAAGTTAACTCGGACCATTACGACACGGAAGGCTTGAGGATGACATTATGTAGAAAACCGAGTCGATAGCACACCCGCTAGCCACCCGGCTCCTCGTTTGAGGCTGGACGCTGTTAATCCTTACACCTTCGCGGAATAAATGTTCAAACACCTTGAGGGCATTTTTATGGATCAGGATAAGGAAGCCAACGCCCAGTGGGAGCTCGAAGCTCTCAATATGAGGCCAAAGGAGGGTTTTCCCAAAATCTCATCTAGCTTTATGCGTCTCGCGAATGAAGCGAAAGTCGGAGAGTCTCGCTTCAAGAACGAGCTATACCAGCGGATCACTTAGGAGCTTAAGAAACTAACGATGAGAGAGTAGTTGGACGAGAAGGTCGACTTCGGAGGTTATGTAACTGCCTGTGCTCAATTCGCCGACCAGCTCCATGTTATCAACGAGGAACGGAGCTAGAGTTATCGTGAACAAGTGTAGCGAGACGAACCAACTATATCTACTTTTACAAGAACCAATGAAGTGAAGAGAGAGGGGACTCCTATTACTAGATTAATGTTTGAACGATCAGAGGCAGCAAAACTCCGATGGACTCAATAGACTGAGGAAAATTGATGAGAGATGGACGCCGTTTTCTTCGCAGAGATAAAGGATATATCTCTTTGAACTGTCCCCGCAGGCAGCGCACTGTAGAAATGAAGTCGTTAGAACAAGCGGATCTGCAGATGGAAAATAAGCCAGGGAAAGACCACCCCCCCCAGGAAAAGCCTCCTACCTAGGGCGAGAATACAGTGTCGACATCTCCACAGTAGACCTCAGGGAATTGCTAGGAGGAGAGCACTTTACTGTACCTAGCAGAATCAGTAGAAATGGATACAGTATTTCACTGAAGGTCTTTAGTCGATACCGGAGCGAATGGTTCTATTTTGAATCGAATCCCGAATCGAATCGAACTCTTGCAAAGTTCATACGAATCGAACCTTTCTAAAGTTCGACTCGATTCGATTCGATAGAGCCCTACTTCTTGTCCATGTCATAAGTCCTAAGTGGAAGATTATCGGGTCTGGAGGGGAGAACCTACAATCCTCTGTGCGCATATGATCCGTGGGATAAAATCTTGACTTTCTATCTCTGGGGTTAAAGAGGCATTTATGCCTTTTCTGCTCTGGCGGTCAGGCTCTCTTTCTCTTCACTATATACAAACTAGGTAATCGCCTTCTCATCTAATAAATCATTAACAATAGCATCATGGACAACCCGAGCGAGACGAGAGCTGAATCATAGGGCAAAATGCTTCTCCTGACGTATGATGGTTCTCTCATTACTCCTGTCTCGGTGTCATGGCCAAATCAACTAACAAATGAATGTAACATAACAACAATCTTTCATCAATTACCTGCATGTCTTAGCCACTAGTGATTACTACATACAAGCCACAGGTGGCGGTGGAGTTATGTCGACAAAGGATGATCTGGACGTGGCAATGATGAGTCCCTTTCAAAATTCGGATCTGGGTCTCCGTTCTCTCAATAGCCTTATTTCTTCCATCGGCATCTTTCTGGTGATCTTCATTGGCTGCTGACTTGATTAAAAGTTCTCTATTAATGGTAAACTCTTGCGCTAGCTGGGCCTCTTCCTGCAGAGAACGTTCTGGCCAGATAATCTAAGTCAGCAGTGATCATAGGGATGTTCTTGAGCCTCCTTCCATTGATAGCCGAGTGCAGGAAACGTGAGTAGCGGACCGGCTTGTTATTCCGTCAAATCCTTTTATGAGGCAAGGTCTTTTAGGCACTATATTGACTTGATGGGATCTCGCAGCACCGATAGTACGTAATTGGTCGAACTTTTATCACATAATAGAGGTAGAATGTTGGCTGGAGTTCTCTTGCCC
Organism: Pseudotulostoma volvatum; assembly: GCA_019804575.2. Taxonomy (NCBI): domain Eukaryota; kingdom Fungi; phylum Ascomycota; class Eurotiomycetes; order Eurotiales; family Elaphomycetaceae; genus Pseudotulostoma; species Pseudotulostoma volvatum. The sequence goes on along the minus strand of JAHQZX020000038.1, from coordinate 14,779 downwards.
TGTTCTAGGCGTTCTTACCCCTCCAGCGCACTGGCAAAGACTTGAAGATATTCATACATTGCTACACCCCTTTTGGGAGTACACAGAGTTTGTCCCACGAGAACGGCCTACACTTCGGCTTGCGGCTCGATTCTATATTCAAATTCAGGCTACATTGAACTTGATTACGCGGAAAGAGGGAAAATATGCTGCCTTTGACGATACTCTCGTTAATGCTGTCAAAGCTGGAGTTGAGACCTTCGAGAAATATAACAGCTTCATGCGAGACAATGATATTCACCTAATTGCCTCAGTTCTCGACCCCCGGATCAAGACACAATGGATCGAAGACCACATGCCTCACACTGACAAGGTGATCAAATGAATCTGCGAGTTCCTCAAGTCTACCTACCCCTCTGAACTCCCTGCCTCTGAATACAGAGAACGACGAATACAAAAGCCTTGAATATCGATTCCTCGAGCCATACCAGTCATCTGTCAAAGAAACACCCGAAATCTCCGATATTGATCGATATCTTGACAGCCCACGAGTTGTTTACAGAGGCAACACAAAGGAAGACCAAACAGAGTGGATATTACGCTGGCGGAACACCAATCAAGGTGAATTTAAGCTCATGGCGCAGGCGGCGCGCGATTATCTTCTAATGTGACAGGTAGCCAAATCTAATATGAATTAAAGATAAAAGAGTTCTTGATTCAAGTTAGGCGCTATTATCAAAATATTAAGTACAGGAAGCGAAAAGAAAGAAAGAGAAAAGAGAAACAGAGAAAGAAAAGATCTTCAACCCATGTACCGGCGGTGTGCGGAGGCAGAAAGCTGGGTATGTGCCGGATCGTCACATCTAATACCTTCGTAAGAAGTCGACATCGAGCGTCTCTTCAATATTGGACGCGATATCCTTCGTCTTGCGATGAATGGGGATACACTACGGACCTTAATTATGTTGGGGGATATGCTGAAGGCGAAGGAACCAATTAAAAAGCATGTAAAATAGTCATTTACAGCAACATTAATTCATTATCTATGTATGATTATAATTTTACGAACTTACAAATCGAATCTGGCTAAATTCGAGTTCGATTCGTATGAATTTGTCGAACTTCGAAATTCGTAAATTCGATAGGAGCCCTAACAAAAAGGCCAAACCTGAATAAGATGGAGCGAGCACTTAAAGGATTGGAAACCAAGCAGAGCAGTGATACACCCTCTTCTCGTCTACGCTATCTTTTGCCTAAGAAAGACTTACCAAAAATAGATATTGTAGCAATTGGCGCGACAGCTTTCAGCCGGCTGCTTAATACGGAATCGGAATTCTTCACGACAAGCATTTATGAGATTGACAAGTTGATAGAGGAAAAGTCCTCTAGCGACCTACTATCCTATTCACGATAAAGGGAAGTTGGCTATCATTTGGGTGCTACAAGAATGGAGAGCTGAGCTAGAGGGGTTACATGGGGATAATCGCTTCGAAATCTTCATTGACCATTGTGTATTGGAGTATTTTATGACAACGAAGGTTCTGAGTAGCCTCCAGGTAGCATGGGGTGAGTTTTTGTCTAGCTTTTACTTCGTAAGCCACTTTCGGCCCAGAAAAGCGAGCATTATTGCGAATGTTCTTTCTAGAAATGAGGAGAACTTTTGGAAGCCAAGAAGGCCAACCGCATGCAGGTTCTTTTACGTGAAGAATGACTAGATCTTCAAATTGTCGAAGGATTAAATGAACGAGAGACTGAACTGGCTGCAATTCAGGTCATAGAACTGCATATCATTAATCGAGTTATAGAAGCTAATCGCACTCACAAATCGTTGGCAGAAAGCCATTACCTAGTCGGTGAATCACCAAACTGGTCCTTAAGAAGGAACCCTTCTTCTATACAAGGAGTCCCGGATAAAGGAGATTTAAGGGTTCGGTTATTGGATGAAATTCATCGTCAAGATTCTACTACTGCGCATTCCCGGAAGGAAGAAGACGGCAAAACTTGTTAAAGGCAGAGATATTGTTGGTCAGGGATGGAGAAGGGGATATTGCCCGATATGTAAACAACTGTCGAATCTGCAAGAGTGGGCTTTTAAATCCCTTGCCTACCCCAGACAGCCCTTGGCGATATATTGCAATAGATTTCCGGTTATTTCCTAAAGACAAGCGTGAATTTGATGCGGTTTAAGGTAGTAATAGACCGATTCAGGAAACGAGCCATCTCAATCCCTTGCCGTAAGTTGCCATAAGACTATCTACGGCCAAAGACATGGCAAGGATATATGTAGAGCATGTCTACCGTCATAAAGGAGCCCTGGAAACCATTGGTTCGGACCGAGGACCGCAATTTATATCTGGCTTTTAGGATGAATTCTGTAGGGTTATTGGTGCCAAACTAAAGTCATCTACAACCAAACATCCCCAGATCAATGACCAAACTGAAATCATGAACCAATATATTCTACGTCCCTACGTCAGCCACTTCCAGGACGACTGGCTTGAACGGCTTCCAATTATCGACTTCGCTGAAGGGTTGGTAGAACATGAATCAATAGGGACATCGAGTGTGGATATGAACCTCGTGTCTCATTTGACTGGAAGAAGTTACCTGCCAACACTCCCCAAAGAAAAGACTAAACCGTGAAGAAGCGATGACAATGACTCGTCGAACGGAAGAGATATGGAGGTTTGCCCATGACCAGATCGACTTTGATGTTGGGGGTATGGTTTGGATTACAATGAAGAATTGGAAAACTGACCGCCCGAGTAAAAAGGTAGACTCTCAGATGGCTGGGCCTTGCAAGATTCTAGAAAAAGTGGGGAATGCATTTAGGGTTAACTATGAAAGTCCATCCAATATTCTCACCTGATAAGCTATGAAAGGATCCTGGCGATCCTTTTCCGGGACAGAAATAGGATCTCGCCCTCCCAACTATCATCAATGGAGAACATGAGTGGGAATTCGAGAAGATCCTGAACGCTTGCGTCTTCGGGAATTGAATAGAATATACGGTTAGATGGGTTGGAGAAGATAACTCTCCCACATGGCATCTAGCCAGACATTTTATCGGTGCTCCGCATAAACTTCGTGAAAAACTACCCCAACCTCCCTGGGCCCCGAATGTGTTTATCTCACTGGTTGAAGTGTTGGGAAGATGAAATTGAATATGAGAAGCATGACGATTTATCATTGAATGCGCTTAGGCGCATCGCTCGAAGAGGTTAGGTGTAACACGTTAGCCACTAGTACCTCACCGCCCGCCTAGCCTACTTATATGCGCGGCTCCCTCATTGTGTATAGTACGCTATTATGTATGAATATACAATATCACTTGGTTCTGCGTTATCACGAACCTGATCTGCCTTTTTTGTTTCATTGTGAGGCATTAGAGTACAGAACGCCTGTGTCTGTATGTATAATGTGGAAGTCTTGAAAAAAATCCATAGAGAGCTTTGGGTGAACTAAGACAAATTAAGTATGGTCAATTTGCAGTCTTAAAGCGGCGACGCACAACGTGGAAAGGCCACAATTTTTGATCCAAAAGCCACGCACAATTGTCCCAACCGTACTGGAACTAAATTAAGCTTATTATTATTAAAGGATTGTGATTCGCCCACCGCCCCAGTTGTTATTGGTACATAATGTATAACGCCCCAAATATCTAACGTCTCATACGAGAAATTGTAGAAACCCTAATGCATATTATATTTGCTTGTCCTACCCACGACTGGATCGAATTCAGTTCCTTGATTCGCTAGACATGATGAATGTAAGGGGCTTGAAGCTTAGAGAAAGATTCTAGGAGCCGTATAGAATGGCGTGCAGGGCTCGGATTAGATGCCTTGAGAGTAGCGGACTTTGGAGTCATCGCTGCATGTGCTAGTCGACTACCAAGCTACTACCATGAATACAGGAGGATGTACGTCAAATTTGATTTTGTTTCCTTAGACTATATTGAGATGACATACCGCCCAAGTCATATCAGAGTTCTGTTGTTTGAATGAGGTTTTTAAAATATTGGCTATTTGAATCGCTCAGTAATTAATTCTAAGCGCGCGCATGCATGAAGGGGTAGATAATAGAGAGACACGGGGGAGAAAAAAAAGAAAAATCAAGAGAGGATATAGAGGTAAGAAATGCAGCGCCGTAGCCAGCGATTTTGTCACACTCTTGACACAATCGCTGGTCCCAAGTGGGATCCCTAAACCGCCCATATGCATGTTCAATGTCGTTTAAGTCAAGGAGTAGAAGAGAGGGGAATGACTGTATCGTATGAGAAATGGAACAAGGGAATATATTGTGAAGCGTAAATAAATGACAGTAAAGGAAAAAAGAAGAGGAAATAAAGTAACATGAACAAAATCAGAAAAGTGAGACATCCCGGATTACCATTCAACAAGGAAACACTATAGTACGTATGGAGATATGAATAATAGCTGGTGTTTGGCGAAATATGCTGCGTTGAAAGATTGTCGTCCCAGTTCTTCAAAGGAAGGGAATTATGCAAGAGAGTATCGTGGAACAAAGACGGACTAAATAGGGGGAAGATGGAAAGTCATGCCGATGATGTCAATATGAAGACAGACTTCATCTGTTTAGCGATCCCTCATATGGCTGCCCAAAAATATAAGATAAAAGTAGAAAAGTTAGAGGGTATGGAGGTCAGCCCAGGGTGTCAGCCAGCCATCGTGTTAAGAGTTCGGCCCGTAATAGCACGCTGTCGTTTTCGGGATCTTTCAATTTTCGACCTGCGCCTTCCTTATTTCATTGTTTATTGTGTTTCTGACAACCAAAATCAAAACTCCACCGAATCACAGGATGATGCATTTGGAACAGCAGCCAACGGAGTCACCGGTGTCATTCATCTCCAGCTTGCCTTCCGGGCTACGGGCGCTAAATCCGGCTGCACCGGTCGGGTACGAAGACATTTCTTTGTTGTACCTGCGAATCTCACGTACTAGATCGAAGAATGCATTGTCGACGTTTATGCGTGACTTGGCAGACGTTTCGATAAATTTGCAGTTGAATTGTCTAGCCAATGCTTCGCCCTCTTGAGGGACTGTTAGTACCTCTAGTATCTGCGTCGAAAGCAAATGCAGCACGGAGAGTATACCTTGCTGCGAGACCTTCCTTTCCTGAACCAGATCACATTTATTACCAACCACTATGATGGGAAAATAGTCTTTATCTTTGACCCGCAAGATTTGTTGCTGGTAGGTCATGATTTCTTCGAATGATTGACGAGACGTAATCGAGTAGACTAAGAGGAACCCCTCGCCCGTTCGCATGTACTGTTCTCGCATCGCGGAGTACTCTTCCTGCCCGGCTGTGTCCAGGACGTCCAACAGTGCGACCTCATCATCGATGACACATTGCTTGCGGTATGAATCTGCAGAGCATACCTTGATCAGCACGAGAATGGATGGTATGCCCGGGTCGGTACTGCGGACCTTCAATTGTCGGGTCATATTCATCAACGAAGTGGCTCTGAATCAATTGAATAGTCAAGCATGATTTTCCTACACCTCCACCACCAACAACCACTAATTTATACTCTCGCAAAAACTATCACGGTCACACGGAGGCGAGTTAGTTCCCACCGGATCATCTGGCGTAGAGAGATTGTGTAGCAGCTAGCTCCCGCTTACCTTTGAAGCCATCGAGGGGAACTGTTTATCTATAGTTGGAATGGAAAGCCGTAATTCGGCTATCACCAGGACTTAGAGACGACAGCTGAGACCCCGAGCAAGAAGTTGCAGTCTATTAGCTCCCACGAGAATTGAAGTTCGCACCCAGTTCGTGTGGGAAGGGAGAGTGTCCGACGTGGAACACAAGTTCCTTGAAAGCCGTTCCGATTGCGAGCTAAAAGGAACAAGTTAACAAATCAGGTCTTATCAGGGGGGGCGGCCCGAAGGCCGAATTGCCATTCGAGAGTACCTCTTTCAGGCCACAAGCGGAGGCGGGAAAAGCAAGGTGGTATGCAGTCCCTGAGGAAATTGGTACTTGTATTCTCCTTGGAGGGGAGGGGAGTCCAAGACAAAGAAAGAAAGCGGGAATCAGGGGAAGTGATGTACTGTAAGAGTGGGGAAAGAATCACCAGTTATGAAGCAATCGCAATTAACCTGCTGGAGAAAGAATGGGCGGAAAAGGAAGAAAGGGAAAGGAAGGAGGTTTGTGTGGGAATTATTTGGTTTCTTTTGGTGCTAGAGTTGCTTTAGACTGCTGATTAGTCTGCCAGTGCGACTGGTAGGTATGTATGTACACGCATGTACTAATCACTACCTGAACTATTGTGTATAGATAGTTACGATACTATATCGAATAATAGGGATGATGATTGGGATAATCGTAGGGAATGTGTCGAGTCAAACCTCGAGTCCGACAGTACAGTTGATACGATTACAAAAAAAAAAGTATCTGTTTATTACATTTTACATTTTGATAATGATCATGATCATTATCAGTAAAGAAAGTACTATCACAGTACCATAGTATACTAAAATAATATGTAGCAGTAGTACTACTTACTACTATCATATGACGGCGGTAGTATAAAATAAAGAATAAAATCGAGTCGGCCGAGGCAGGTGCAAGACAAAGCCCTTCCTTTCCGTCACGCAAACAACAGTAGTGCTATCATAGTGGCACAGTCCAACTTTTCATCGTTATTAGGATTAGGATCCCATTGGTGATGCCATTGACTGGCATCAATCAATTCGAAGGTTACATGGGTAGATCCGTTTGATCTCCTCTGTTGGGACGTTTCTAACCGACCTGCAGTCCTGTCACACGGTTCCTTGTAAAAGGCTGACCTGTAGGATCTCTCAGTTTGTCTTCTCCAAACCCCCCCCTCACTCCACTCGCTAGAAGAAGTTAAAATCATATATTATTACCATACTACCTCTCGATAAAAATATTGATAGCATCCACGTTGCTTTCCGATACTATCAATTTCTCGATTCCTTTCTTAAGGGTAGCTCGGTCGACTGCTTGATAAATGGGGTTTTTGACCATCTTCCTATATCCTTTTCCAACTACTTTTCCCTCTCCCTTCATTCAAGCAAAACTGCAAATCAACTCCACTGTCATAATGGAAAGTTCCCCTCCTACAAGATGTTGCGCCCAGACTCCTGGTTGAATTTGCGAAAAGGCGCCACTAACCTAATGGGCTAGAATAAGAGAGTAACCTTATCACACCAACCACCAACTGCTTGCCTACCCTTCATGATACGATACGTCGTTCCTCAAACGCGCAATACTGGGCTCCTCCGTGGGCTTCCCAACGACTAAGCGTGTCTCGAATCCGCTGGTTTGACAAGTAACAGCCGCACCTGGCGCTATCCTAGCAGTAATATGACTCAGTCACCCACCAAACGCGCGGGGCCGCCCGGATCGTCTGGATGGCCAATGGCGAACATGGAGAGTGCCCTTAAAATGAAACCGGATACTAGTGATTGGTCCCGTCAACCGCCCGGTAGATGGCTTAAACGCAGCTCAACAATATGTTCATGAACAATTGGGAAGTTGGGGGTCTTGCAGAGTCAAGTGATATGCGATCATCCCCACTCTCTACGATAACAGGAGACACTCTTGATTCAATGGACCCGGAGCCTACAGAAACCATGTGCCAGCGGGGCGTAAGAGACCAAGTAAACCCCAATATTATCCACACCTAAGTGGGGGAATCAAGAATGATCAACTCCTTATATTATTATTCCTAACGGGAAAAAGGCCTTGATACAATTGAAGTTTACTACCTCTTTTAAGTTTCCAAATGATTCGACGTCCAGAATTCCAAGCGCTTGTTTTGGCGTTCTCAATAAGACTTCGAAAATAACCGTTTGGCCCGTCGTTCTTATATATCATGAAGACTTTCTCACCCGGAAATGTATCACTGACATGCATCTATCTTCTAGTATGAACAGATCTATACATGTATATTATGATTATTATAGGCACGTGTATTAATAGCAATGCTTTCCCCAAAAAACCCTTAGTAGGAGGGTATAGTACTAACTGCAATACGTATATCATACTTCAGCGAGAGAATTGGACCGCTGGTATTTGTGGATCAATTAAGCTAGCGAAGGGTAAGCTGACGGGCAGGATGTTCGAGAACGGATCCACTTGACGGCTGCAGCTGGGCCTATTATATTAGTAGTTAGTTGCTAATGACTAGGAGTATTTATTTATCGGTTACTATTTCATCATACATATGCAATATGGATCTGCATACATACAGATCACACTAAAAGTATCTCTCGCTTTGTCAAAGTTTTCATTTAGTACCAAACGGTCATATAGGAATTTTATATTTGAGTACTTGATAATATTTCATCAATCTGTTTGGGACATGCATGGACTTGACCATAATATTAAGGCATATCATTGCCCGTTAAATTCATTATTATTGAAACAGCTGCAGCATAGTTCATATGATATATCAAGATATCATACTAACCCTGCTCTATATGGCTGCTAGTAAGGTAGTTAGTAGTGTTAATGCATGCGCTTATGTATGTGTAGCATCATACTCTACTGCATCGCGCGCCCGTATTAGTTATCTTTATTAAGCCATCGATTCCATACATATACATTAATGTATCTACAATACATGTTTCACAAGGGGCTAATCAATTGCATTATAGGCCTTTTCTCTCCATACTAACATACCTTCATGATCAACGCTGATCGCACATTATAAACCGCGTGCCATCTTCTCCTTAAAACATGCTGCAACCATAGGGCAATAGATGGTCACCTATTACACTACGGTTTTCGATAAGGGAATGCTATAATTAGATTTCACTCCAATCCTTGTTGCATATCCATATGAAAAGATACAATAACCCAAAGGGCGTTTCAACATCAAATGTACTATTCAGTCAGGCATAAAGTAGGCCTTTAAGCTCAGGATTTCAATCTCAAGTTATCTACCCTCCTATCCTCGCAAACAAATAACCAATGGCTCCTTTAGGGGCTAGAGGCTGACAGGGATCTGTCGAAAACAGCCACGGATCGGATGAAGCATTTCAGGTGCGTGATTTGCCGCGCCCCCAACCTGAGCCATGAAAATATGGAAAGCGTCTCTGCGATACATGCTGAAGTGGGAGGCTAACATCTGCGTGTTTGATGGCGTATTTTAAGGTAAAATAGATCTCATCCTCGGAGATGGCGGACCATGATAAATTCTCCATCTTTTTGTCGTCCCTCCGAACGAGGGCTTACCCGCAAGCGACTCCCTGCATTTTCCTTTCTTTGACAGCATTTCATTATCTGCCGAATTGAGTAGCTTTGACCCGAATATCTTTGTTGAAGGGTGCAGCGTTGACACACCCCGATGACCCGGGAGAATTCCCTAGAATTCAAAGAAGAGTAGCATATGCAGATACCCAAAGTGGCTCGTTTGCTCCTCCATGTGCAAAAGATTAGATTCAGCACAGGTTCATGTATATATATAACGGAGTCGGTGTTACCGAAGGCTACGCCCAATATTTAGATATAGGCACTATTATTGTACGGTCTTGCATATCTGCATTAGTACGATGATATATTGAGATTAGATCGCCAGTGAAGACTTTCGTACTTTCAAAGTGTACATATGCATTTGAAGATGCATGAGCAGTAGGGTCACTCTGATCCATGGAAGGCTTGTGTCATGATCACTTATAAGAACCACCCACAGCAAGCCGCACTATTAATTCTTTTGTTCCCGCGGCCTGTTTCGAAGGTTGAGTTGGTTTTCCGTTTTCTACTAGACTACTACTAGACTATTAGTAGTTTCTTTTCCTAAAACGGATAATGTACATGTACTATAATATTTAAGAGTGTCAGAAAAACGGTCTATGCTCTTTTTATATATATATAATACTCGTTGAGTGAGAGTCAGGTGACAACGGAGAAACGCCTTCTCCGGTGCCAGAGTGGAACATCCTTGGCTGTCTTGGAACTGAAAGTCCCACATCAACCATTCTATTAAAATCAACCTACCTTTACTGAAAAACAACAATCACGTTTTCACTTAAGTAATCCGTAATCGTTATCGAAAAAATATAATGTAACGGTAATGATACTGGTTGGTATATTACCTAATCGTTAAAAACTGCACTATTATGCCCAAATATAACGGTAATAAATTTGTATCATACGGTATTGTGTAATTCACCATAGACGTTTCCGTATCGGTTTAGTGCGGCAGAGTATACACCACTCCCCGAAATAATTTACGGACCATGCCCGGAAAGTGCCCATTTTCCAAGCGAACGCCTACAGTTTACATGTATGATTAATATATTTTTCTATATCCTTATTTTAAAAGCAATTATCTACCGTTATATCGTCTAAAGCTAATTTATAAGTGGTGGTGTGATGTTGTGTTGCGTTGAAAAAGGCGCCTTGGTGAGTGCACTTTTGTTATGCTTTTAAGTGTCCACTAATCTTTTGATGGCCAATAGGGTGAAATCTATCTGAGGGAAAAATCAATACAAGCGACAAGAACATACCACGAGAAATCATAGCCCTAGTTGAGTTCCACCGAATTCCTCCATCCACAAGGAGCTGGTAGTGCTGGATGTCCTCTCCTTGGCACTCTTTGAATTTTATCATCCTCGTAGAACTGAGATTGATATACACGCGGATATTATGAAGTTTCCCAATTGGACCCTTGCTGTTCCAGATTGCGAAACCTTCCTCACTCTCGAAGCATCAGCTAGCCTCTCCTTAAGCTTGCTGACACCCTTACCACATAGCAACGCCTTGACGACTAGGTTAATTGTATGGCCGAGACACCGCAGGCGTGAATAGCCAAAGTCAATATCAAACATTATCGACAGCTCTTTAAGTGTGCTGCCGTTGTCTCTGGCGTTGTCTATCATAAACCCACGAAGACTTTGACCAACCTTATAGTCATCATTGGCCATACTGGCTATAATACCCGCAATGTTAGCTCCAGATTTGGTGCCATACGCTTTCCGGAAGCTAGAAGGGAGTGTATAAGCCTGTAATTCTCGTCGATGAAATGAGCACAAATCGCAATGTACTCATCACCATTGCCAGCACGCCGTCCATCTAGTGGAATGTTGACCTTGCTCCGCGCCAGTGACGCCTTATCCTTATTTTGTAACTTCCTTGGATCGAAGGAATCTAACACCCACTTCTTGAGCGAATTGTGTGATTCTAGGAGAGCCGCTTCGATCTCGGGTCGGCCAGAGATAAGAAGTTGCCGAAACCGTGTGTCCTTAACAACCGCAAAGCTGAGATCACAGGCAATAATCGTATCGATGAGGTTTCTTTTATACTTGCATCAAATGGCGGTGGAAGGCCACGTTGCATAATGCCCATATGAGTAGCAGGGGCCTATGCCTAGGATGAGGCTGAGCCACCAGGTTTTCCAGGTTCAATCGCTCTGGTCCCTTTTCAGGTGGGAGGTGATTGATGAAGTAGATTTGGCGTTGAAGAGCTGCGAGCAGTAAGACTTTTCTGGGTGGTAGCGCCTACAGGGTCAAAGCTTCTCGTGGCCTGCTGCTTTAATAATCCTTCAACAGTCCCTGTCAAATTCGGGTACTATAGTGCTATCATTGTGTCAACTATGACTTTTAAAATCATCTTTACCACCTGCCCAAAGTAGTCAAAGCTCAGTGGATAGATTCGAAGGTAATGGTGTCTTTGAAAGTGCGACCTCTCAATTATCCCATCTCGGTTTGGATGATGCTGCCTCCGAAGCGTCACAGCCTTCCCAGACGGCCTCTGAGACCTCGCACGCATGAGTTCCTGATATTCAATTCAATACTCTCGAGTATTTTGGCCGGCTTTTCAAAGATGTGCAGTACCATTCTCGGGGTAAAAGGGTACTGAATATAAGGGCAAGGATTTCCTGGGTTTATCAACATGCAGGATCGTACTTAGTAACTACCTCCCCAACCGGATGGGTAACTTATTCTTAACAGATCCATGGCTGGCTTCCTGAGTCCTGACGGTTTACGACCAGCTGACCATGGAAAAGGACTGATACTCCGACCCCCTTTTGGACTTAACCGGAATGCCCCACCTCTGCATCGTAGTCTGTCGTCTCAGGTCGGTACATACTATCCTTAGGTGGTGACAAGACACATGTCACATCACATATCCTGTAGGAACACAGCGGACTTCAATTAGAAAATGGGTGAAATAACGCTAGTAAACCGGCACCAGAGTTCGCTTTCACATTACATTACGCATTCCCCTGAGCTTCGCTGCCCTATGTGTAATAATACAAATTGTAAGGACCGTTCCATCGCCGAGCAAGCGGGGAGTACTATGTGCCGAGGATATAATTATTCTGGGGTGGCGGGGGCTGAATTTGAGTGTAATTTTGGGAATTCATACCCATCGGTCTTGGTGCTTCAAGGCCGAGTATTGTAGGTGCCTGTAATTGAGAAGCCTATGGTGCTACAAACTGGCCTTGTTGTACTGAGCCTTGGCGTTGATTGTGAATATCCCATATGTGTTGTAGAGGCTCAGCAGGGTCAGCAGCTCGTTGAGAATAGGAAACGTTTGGGCAAGAATTTCGAGTGTGATTTGTTGCTCTACAACCTCAACATATTGCCTTATCGTGACCCCATTCGGCACATGAAGCGGGTTGCATTTCCTCGTGTTGACTTAAGTATTAGACCAGTTATAGCCTGTCGAATCGCTGCGTGCTGGCGTTGGTGTGCCCGTCGGAAAGCAACAGGCTCAGCGCTAGGAAGAGGCTTATACCAGTGCTAATTGGGATGAAAGTCGAAAGGTTGAATTCAAGAATCCTCTCCCTCCGCAAGCCGAGCCTTAATCATATGCCAGCAAGAGATTCCCATTGAGCGCCAATAACTCATTATGCAAATAAAGTTATCCTCTCCACTGGTAGACTGTGTCGATGGCCTCAGCCCAGGGCTTACAGTTGGAGTTGCCTTCCTCGACCATGAGACAGAGGAAGCCTTCGATTAGGCTATATCTCACTTGAAAAGTTGTTTTAAACCCGGCGTCTGCGTCTTTCCTTCGGTTATTGCTACTAACTGCGAAGAGGCGCTTATTTAAGCCATTGAATCAAAGCTTCCAAGCAAATGCTAGCGTGAACGTAGTTAAGAACTGCAAGAAGTACTTCGAAACTGAGGAGGACTGGGAGCTATTCTTAAAGGGTTTCAGAAGTGTGTTTATGCCAAGACCTTGGAAGAATTTGAAGATATCATGATGGAATGGAAGGCGGAGTTTCTTTCATTGGAATAATGGCGACTTTCACATTACATCGCCAAATCCAACGCTGGAACAGGTCTAAGAATGTGTTGAGAAGGGAGGACATTATTTGACACTTTCTTACAGTCTTGGCAAGTGGTTAGGGACATACAAGGAGAAGGTTGTTCATGCCTATGTTGACCGGTTCTTCCATGGGGGAACTACTGCAACATCTCACCATGTATTGAAGTGTTAGATTGGGCCTAGGAAGAATCTAAGGGGCGTTTGGAGTGCTGTCAAGCTTGTAATTGTCTCGGAGATTCGAACCCATCAAGTTTAGCAATAATCGGGGACTTGAATCACCTTGATGAGTGAGTTTTATAGTGATCCCCGGGCCACATCACACCTTATGCGTTGAGCAAGCTCCACCAGCAATTGCCGATCTTCAAACGCGAACTTGAAAAAGGGCGTGGAGGACAGTCCGATGCGCCTTTGGGCCCCATTTAAGCGGCGGTGTTCGTGGTATTCGTGGTAAGAAGCTGCGTCTTTGACTGGCCTTCCATCCAGCGCAATTCCCGAGATCCATCAGGCCTCTCATTAACCTTTATCTTGGGCGGTCTTTTTAAATTACCTGTCCTTCTTCCGGTCTTTCTCGTTACGCCCCCTATCGTCATGTTCATAGCCGTGCTTGCAGACCAAGCATTTGATCTGTCGGGCCTTATGTGCTCTTGAATCTCTCCCTATAAGATACACCACCCAGCTAACTTAGCATATTTGCAGGCAGCGAATTTGAGGCTCTCAAACGAAGGAAAGAATCCTTCGCCAGGCAGAGATAGCGGGGTGATTCCTTGATTATCACGCGTTGGGAAAGCATTCGAGCCGTAGCAAGTCTATAGTTCCGGCGGTCTAAAACCCCTCCAGAATTTTTTTTTCCTTCTTAGTACGCGTATGTTAAGGGCTGGAGCTGGAGATTGAAGCCTAAACAATGCGAAATTGTTATATATCCCGAGCTTTTATACGTCTATGGGACTTATAACACTGTTCTCCAAATTCCTCTGTCCCATTCACCATCCCATCCCTATAGTATGTTTCTCCTCTTGTTGTCTCCGCAATGTTCTTTCGAGTGTAATCCTTTCATTCTTGCGTCTTACTACCCTTTCTCTCTGAGCATCACCGGCTCCCCACCAATCGCCGTGGCCTCCCTCTTCTGCTCCTGCTGCTTCGTCATCGTCTGTTGTATCTTCAAAGCTCTCGCCATTTGAATTCTCCGCTTCTTCCTCCCATTCTTCAACATGGACATCACCCCACAAAACGATCTCGCCCACATCCACCGCTAGCCTCTGAGCGGCACTTATCGCCCTTATTACTCGATTCTCATACCGTGTTTCACTCGCTTCCCATTGTTAATGCTAGCTGTAACTACTCTTTTTCGCCGTGCCATTCCGATGCACTGATTCAGCGCTGAGAGACAGTAATAAGTAAAATGTAAGGTTTATGTTGCGCTTAACTACTCGGCTGTAGCTCCTTGGTGACATCTTTAAGGGCCTGTTCGGCAGCCCATAACGGACCTCCGTTTTCCGTTTCTGTGACGGCCATTTTGAGTTAACGGAGGAGC
>JAHQZX020000037.1:0-18021 GCA_019804575.2 Pseudotulostoma volvatum | reverse complement strand
TTCTTTCGCGGCCGGTCTTGGCAACATGTCCAGACTGATTTTGGTGAGGACATGTGCCAAGACTGCGCCCGCGAAAATTTCGCTTTCGCGGGACATGGCCAACTATCATACGAGACCGATTAGTCATAGTGCATACTGCTAGGACATCTAGCGTCTTGGCATTCGTCTCCGAACGGACAACGATGGGATTTTCTAATAATTCTAATGAAATTTGGAGATAATGAAAAGTGAAAAGACGAAGTGGGGCGAGAGTACGCCAGTTCAAACCAGTATTAGGGCTTATACCGAGTAGTAATGTAAACAAGCAATACACATTTGAACTTTTTCATCAAATCCCATAATCCCATCTACAACCCTTGATCTAGATATCATCACTTTAAGTTTCTAGCTATGTCTGCCGAAATTCCCGCACATAGATCTGATGAGCAAGTCGCATACCCTACTAGCCAAATCATCATTGGCGAGCACCTTACCGATGCCGAATATGAGTCATACGAAGCAGTTGAGAATGCGTACGGATATGGCGTCGTTAAAGTCGACACTGACGGGCTCAAGAAGTACAGCAAAAAGAGCGGTAGAAGGCAGTATTTGGTTGCGATCGATGGGCAAGTATGATCCTTCTAAAGCACTCACAGTCAACCCAGAAACGCGGAAAAGGAACGAGCTCAAGGAAGTGCAACTGCCCATTTCATATTGTCGCCATTGAAGATTTGGCAACGTTGAAATGGAAGGCGTTTATAAAGGAGGAGCACCATAATCACGGTCCCAGTTCTGAACAAACTAGTCATCCCTCCCACCGGCGCGCGGGTATCGTCAACTTGCCGGAAGCATCGAAGCAAATGGTGGATACACTCCACCTAAGAAATACTCCTGTTAGTACGGTTAGAGCTCAGCTAGAGGGTATGGGCATCATGGTCACTTCGAAAGACTTATACAATATGGCACAGAGGGCTAGGAATACTCACCTTGGAGGCTTGACTGCAGTATAATGGTTGTACAATACGCCTCATGAGTTAGGGTGGTTCTGTCGGTTCAACACTGAACCGAATGTTACAAATCGAGTGATAAGAACCTTTTTTGCTCATCCCGATTCAGTCAAACCTTTGAAGAGCAACCCCGACGTAATATTGCTTGACTATACTTACAAAACGAACAGGTTTAACATGCCCCTCCTCAATACATGTGGGGCGACGGGAAACAATATGACTCTATAGATTGCTATGGTGTTCTTAAGTGGTGAGAGGGATGTCGATTATAGATGGGAGATGGATTGTTTCGACCAGTTGTTGAAGGAGTCCGGAATCGAGGACCCAAAGTGTTTTATGAAACAAATTGAGAGCTTGCGCTGGTGAACACTCTTGATTGAGTATATCCATCCTCTGATCACATCCTTTGCAGATGGCACATCGACATGAACGTATTTTCCAAGTGTAAAAGTCACTTTAAAACCAAGGAATCGCTCGAGAAATTTTATGAGCTCTGGGCTGCTGTACTTGGTTGATATGGAGAAAGAAAGCTGTAAGTTTGATTCCGCGATCTTGTCTAACATCCCCGACTAATATCAACGTCTAGGTCGAGTACTGGGTTTATAAAGTTTGCCACTATGGCAACACCTCCAACCTCCCGCTTTTGCTTTCACTTGATCGACCTTTTTTGTGTACCGTTCTTCTATCGAAGCATTAAGTATAGCAGCCCAGAGCTCATAAAATTTCTCGAACGATTCCTTGGTTTTGAAGTGACTTTCGCACTTGGCAACTACGTTCATATTGATGTGCCATCTGCAAAGGATGTGATCAGAAGATGGATATACTCGATCAGGAGTATTCATCAGCGCAAGCTCTCGATCTGTCACAAAACACTTTGGGTTTTCGATTCCGGACTCCTTCAACAACTAGTCGAAACAATCCATCCCCCATCCGTAATCGACATCCTTCTCACCACTCAAGAACGCCATAGCAATCAGAGAATGGTATCGTCGGCCGACAGGTCGTATTACTAGCTCAGAACTCTACTCGGAACTGGAATCGTCGGATACAACTGATTTATATTGCATTTTGCTTTCAACGCTAAGACTATTAGACTTGACAAACTAATAGATTCGGTTGTTTATTCATTTGCACAGAAGGGTTTCGTTTAGCCACCCTCAAATCGATGCCTTCAAGATAGCCGAACTGTTTACACCTTTTATATATCTGTCCTCAGCCACAGCCCAGTTGATCACCTTCCAGATTGCGCCCACATACCCAACCTTGTTATTGAGGTACTGTAGAAGCTCACCTTAGCATATTCATTCAAGATGTCAAACGGTGAAGGCTTACTTGAAGGTAATACGCATGCTCCCACATGTCAACGCCAAAGATCGGAACTTGAGGGGAGGTAATGGGGTCCTGATCCTTTGTTGTCGTGATTTCCAGCTGGCCGTTGGGTCTATCACTCACAAGCCATCCCCACCCACTTCCCTGGATAGCAAGCAATGCGGTGTTAAAGGCAATGACGAAATTTTCTACGCTCCCCCATTTGGCAACAATCGCACTTTTGAGGGTCGGCGCGATGCCACCAATATCCGCCTCTGGCGAATCGGGTGGTGTCAAATTTGTCCAGAACAGAGAGTGATTGATATGTCCACCTCCATTGAATTTGATCTTTTGTTGGAGGGAAATCAATTGAGAGACATCGTTAGCCTGAGTCGCTTGTTCCTGCGCAGCTAGTGCAGCATTCAGGTTGTTTATGTAGGCCTGATGATGCTTGTTATGGTGAAGTTCCATGATTTGGCGTGAAATCACTGGCTCTAGTGCCTTTGAGCTTACAGTTAACAACACGATGAGAACTAAAGCATGGCATCTCCATTGGGGGGAACCAAAGAGATCTTACATCATATGCATATGGAAGCTTAGGAAGAGTGTAAGTAGCGGGTGCCATCTTGCCGTTATCCTTGTCTTCTCAGTGCTGAGTAGAAAGCGAAAAAGGAGCTCAATAGGGACGAGTATGTTAGATGTGACAGAAAAGACTCCTGGTATCTTATGTATACAAAGAGAGGGTTCAAAAGGGGCGGGGTCTTCAAGGTCCTCATTCCCTCTGATCTTCCTAAGTCTTTTAATTACCAATCAAGATAGAGGTAGCTGAGCGGGTTTGAGGGGTTTTGCTTGAAGGTAGGATCAAAAGCGGGGAAACCCGGATATGTACATGATACGTATACTACATAAACCAACAGCTTGGTATCTTAATTGTATGAATATTGAAATATCCTACCTAGTTCTACTTTAATAATAATTAGGCACATGATGTGGTTTGGTATCTATCATAGGTAGGTTCCACCTGTAACCTACCTTGTCGGAACTTCCGACCCTCTCAGGCCGATGCCATTGATTAATTATCATTCTAGAATACTAGAATACTGTATGTGGGTTTGATTAGTAGATACATGTACTAAGGAATACTATCAATACTCTACTATTATATTATGTTTGTACGATATTAGGTAGATACATGCTATGGGCATTCTATCACAGAGTACTTTTAAGCATACCCCATAGAATCTGTGAAAGAATGCTCCCCCAAACCAGCCCTTCCGCTCGCCTGATGGGGGTTGGCTTCTCAATCCTACCTGGTATGGTACTATATCTACCAACCATAGATGGGTGCACTAATGCCATTAATCTAGCTGTATATAGGCGTGATTCTTACCGAAATGCCGTCAACCTATGCATACGTCACTTGCATTGCATGAAGACTGGCTCACGAGAGTTTTAAATACCTAAGTACCCCACTGAACTGGCATCGTCTTCAAATTTCTATCAAAAAGACATCTATGATAGGAGAGATATTGCGTCTTCACTGTATAACGGCGCGCAATTGCACCTAATAGGTATCAGTTCTAAGTTATCCTTCTTTTGATTCGGTAGAAATAATATAATAGAATGCGGCAGACAAGTTTCAATTATGAAGAATACCACGTGAAACTTCATATCAAATCGGCTGCTAATGAAAGGTCTATCCGGCCATAGAATAGAATACATCATAAGCTAGCGAGGGCTGGCCGGCCTACGCATTAGCACACTAACGGAATGAACCACCAGTCTGGTTAACGGTACTATTTACGGGCCTTAATAGTACCATTTAGTAAACGGTACCGATAGTCGGTACTAATTAGTGTTTTATTCTTAGTGCGTACTAGTGGCCGGTATTTTACCCCATCAAAATTTTATATGTAGTGGTCCTAAATGGTACTATTAAGGCCCGTAAATAGTACCGTTAACCAGACTGGAATGAACTAATAAAGTATTTTATTTACGTTTCCCAACATATACAGCACACTCACTGATTATTAATGATATTGAGGAGCATTTGAAATCCCTTAATTACTAGTGCATAGCATCGTTTAGAACCTGGAGATATCCTTGCCGAAGAATCGATTCATGATCCATCTAAACAGAACCCGTATCCTACTCCTCCAACTTATAGTCATGCTGAGATAGGCCACATTCCAGGCCAACCAAGCTGTCCGCCCTTTGAGGCCTTTAGGCAAATATCGATTACGGCGGTATCCACCCGCCTCTTCATGTGGGATTTGTATGAGGGCTTTTGCGTCGCCGATATAGGCTATTGCACCCATGTTGCGGAAGGAAAAGTTTGGGGCTGTGTAGAAATCGCGATTGTTGAAACGAGAAGCAAGCCACTTGGCCTCCTGCGATGTAGCTTGAGCGGTCGCAGGTGGCGCACCAGTCTCAGGCATAGAATTATCACCGATAGCAAATGCATCCTGTAAGATAGCGGTTTTTCCATCTTCACTCTCTATCTGAACATGGAACTGCCCATCAACGAGCAATGCACCAACCTTGGGTGCTTTTTTGATATGCCATGTAGCATTCTCCGCATCCAGCGGAGGCTTCGCGCCATCTTTCATAATAGCAGATGAGGGAAATTCCATCACTCCGTCGAGAGCATATTTAATGAATGTGTTCATCGTAGTCCCGGTAACCCAGACACACACGCCTATGCCTACATCACCTTCCTCCGATGTCTTCAGGGTGAGACAACCTTTAGGGTCCATTTCATGGGAACCGGGGCTATTTGGTAGACCCCAACGGAGCTTTTCAATATGGTGTGACGTCTTGATCTCAATACCCTCCTTGGTCATCATATCCATAGCATACTCTGATAGAGACTTGTCGAACATGTTCAAAACTGTGGGTGTAATGTCATAAAGCGATATCCGAGGCTTTCCATTTAACAATGGGTACAGCTTGAGCATATCAGTATATATGAAATCACGAAGTGTTGCTGCAAGCTCCGTTCCTGTCGGCCCTGCTCCAACAATTGCAAAATGCAACAAGAATCTCTGTAGATTCTCTGTTGTGTTGGGCAGAACAGCCAGTTCAAAACACTCCCGCACCCGTCGTTTCACCCGCCGAGAATCACCAATATCTTTAAAAAACATGGCATTTTCTTTCACTCCAGGCGTGTTGAACGTCTGGTTGACACTACCAACGGTAATGACTAACTTATCGTACGGGACTTTGAAGACTTGTCCTTTCTCCCACTGGCGAAGGCGCTTCTTACCTCCTATTGCTCCCGTCTCCGGGCCTTCTTCCTCCACGCGTGGAGATTCCGTGACACCGCTCTTAACAACGCTCGCTTCACATGTGACGAGCCTGTTCTTGAAGTCTATCGCTCGAGCCGCAGCTTGGATAAAATCTACTTTGACTTTCGGATCTCGCACCGGCTCCACAACATCCGAGAAATCGAGATTTCCAGTAGTCGTGTCGATAAGTAGAGGCGTGAAGACGAAGTAGGAGCGAGGAGACACAATAGTACAAGCGTATAACTTGTCGGTTAATCTCCGTGAGAATGTATAACCACCCCATCCCGAACCTAGGACAATGACCTTCTCCCGCCCGAGATTCTGGCCGGGAATCGCGGTCGATTGATGTTCCCGTACTGTTTCGGTTTTGTTGGCGCTCTTTGTGAAATGGTTGGGAAGAGCGTTGCTGTACGGCCAAGGGATAAGAGCTTCTATCATTGGCGATAGGGTTGGAAAAGGAGCAGGTATTTTCTTCATAGGAAATCGCATTGTGAGAAGATCCCCATCATAGAAGGTGAAGTTATAACAGAGGATCTTCCGAAACCATTGATGACATCCCAGCTTCCTATAGTGAATTATCACTAACCGGTGAACTCATGATGACCTCATGAACCTCCTACCATGATTTCTTGAGGCAACCAAGCTAAGATTTCAGCCTCTCACACACGTCTTTTATTATTGTTGAGGGCTCCCGCATTGGCAGTGACCACGTCTACAAAGATCAGATATGCTGACTTCATGTTACAGGCTATTCGCTGGATTGCTGGGAACAAGGAAGAGGAAGAGATTACTAAGAAAAGGGGGCCAAGCATTAGATAAGTTGAATTGAATTGAATACTGAGGGGCACTCTAGAGGGAGAAGCTGGAGATCCTTCAACATAGAGTACCTGCACTCATAGTTGTCATCGCAAGGATCAACCATAAGAAGCTGAATAAAGTGACAAACAAACATGAGATCGCCATACGGAGAAACCCTATGAAAAGTGGCAAAAACCCCCGTTGGACAAAACCAGGAGATAGAGACTCTTAGCTGGGATCAAGGTACAAGTCTAATACAAAGAGGGAGTTGTCTTACTGTTAGTGCCTAGAGCTTCTAGTAGCGTCCTCTCAAAGTATAGGTCTCTGGCTATAGCCTGTGCTTTAACGCTCTTTCATACAATCGAGTTGCTTATCCTGGGCCCGTTGTTGTAGCAAATTCCCACTGCTAGATATTGTAGAAACCGAATGATCTTTTAGATGTGGCGGCAGCGAAGTCTGACGATATATATGTATGTATATTACATCTCCCGTTCAGTGAATTGAATCCAAGAGTTTCAGCAGAGATCCTTCCATGTGGCTTTATCCGACCCTGCCCTGCATAAGTGCGCATAAATTAGGTTATGTGACGGTCTTCCGCCTGCACTAATTTTAAACTTTTCAGTATGACAAAGGCACGCAATTGGTAGCCTCCATAAATTCCAGGTATGTAGTAGGTGACTGGATACCTTTATAATAATGGCGAGGCCTTCTCAAACCCTAGTCATCTTTCTATTCTATCATCTAGGGTCCGGTTCATCGACAAAGAGCCTCAGGCTAACCTCACAACCAGTATAGTATAAATTGCTCGCTTCGAGCGTGAAGACTTTGTCGCTGGTGAGGTAGTAGTCTTGATTCAGCTAACGCGCACCTAGGATGGATCCGGAGCACATTGAATTGGACCCGGACGGTGATGTTGTACTTATCTTATACGAACAACAGAACGAGTGTCAGACGAATAAAAGTGAATCTCCCCAGGGGAGTCAGATAAGGGAAGGTGAATCACCTAAAGGGAGTCAGACGAAGGAAAGCGAATCTCCCGAGGAAAGAAGGACGAAAGAAAGCGGGTCTTCTGAGAATTCGGCCAATGCGCTATCTGATCGAAAACAATATCGTTTGAAGGTCTCGTCAAAGCATCTGAGTCTTGCTTCCACTGTCTTTCAATCTATGTTAACGGGCGATTTTGGGGAAGCCACGCAACTACGCACGACGGGTACTACGGAAATCTCGCTTCCTGAAGACCATCCTGAGGCAATGCGGATTCTACTCAGTATTATTCACGGTCGCACAAGTCAGATCCCTCGCAATGTCAAAATTGAGATGCTCTTCGACACTTTCACTTTGATTGACAAATATCAGTTAGACGAGGCAGCGAAGTTCGTCCTGGACACTTGGGTCAATCGTTTAACAAGCCAAATACCTCGCAATATGACAGGGTATCCCACGTTAATGTGCATTTATTGGGTACTCGGAAAGCAACCCGAACTCAACAATATGTTGAAATGCGTCATCAAAGAATGCACCAAGCCGCTGGACCTAAATGAAATGCCCGTCCAAGTAGAGGATCCGTCATCATTGCTAGGTAAATACCATTTCCTTTCATTCCGTTCCGATAAGGAATATCTAGTAGTTTATTTACTAATATATAGCCAGATATGGTCAATCATCGCAGAGAGGAAGCATTCAAGGTCTTTCTTTCTTCCCTTCAAAGCCTTGTGCAGCACAAAATCTACCGAATTAAATGTCAACGTGGCAAGCCAGAATGTGAAGCAATGGTTGCCGGAGGTCTCTTTCGGCAATTGAATGGAGTCGGCTTGCTTCCCATACCCCGCAATGCCCTTGAAAATTCTCGTTTGCAGGATATGTTGCGACACCTGGGTGATATCAATGTTCCCAGATTTTGCAATTTTCGTGGTGGTTGCACTAACTGGGAGAGGGTCCAACAGCATCTCACTGATCTCAAAAGGAAGATCGAAGAATATGTCGACGCCACTAATCTGGAAATAGTCTAGTCCTTGAGAAACCGATACACCACTGCTATGCGCTAGGGCAATGTGAATATATAATGTCTACTCTTCGGCTGGGCCTTATGGTGCGGGCTCCATTCAGCATGCTCGACCTGTTACTTCTGTCATCACCGCGTAACTAATTAGCATTTCATTTGATTATTATTGGCAATCGTTTTTTTTTTTTTTCAAGTTTTTCCGGGTATATTTGTCGGCATATGTAGGAGTTCTGAGAGTTGGTTACGACGTACGGTAAATAAAGCTGGCAGAATACTCGAGATATAATTGTGGACATCTTCAACCGAAGTGAAAAAAATTCACCAGCTTCGAAACGCTTCTTAACACAGCACCATCAACGTGCGGAACTCTCTACTCAAGCATTTCACCAAACAGCTGTAAGGGAAAAGGGCTTAGAATAGCGTGAGTCGTGACTAAGGTGGAGGATGATATAAACATATATTCTTAGGGTATAGAATTGATCGCTGGGGGAACCAGCCAGACTATCATACATGTCAACCTGCGCGCATCATGCTATCATGGTATAGTCCTATGGGTTCTCGTGCTGGCTTTCCTCGAGTACAACTTCCCTTGAGTGGATGATGGAGAAACCTAGGATATGTTAGACAAAGATGAGCCCCAAACTTCGAATCACGTGCATTTAGAAGTTTGTTATTTTGACCTGCATACAACTCAGCATATTTCGAGTCTACTTTCAACACAAACCTCCACATTTCATCACGGAAGTTTAACTTCGCTTGTAAATCATGATCATCAGGATCGGCAACACTCTCTTCAGAGTCAGAAACAACTTGGTCCTTATTTAATCGCATCTGGATCAATACCCTCCTAAGGGTCGGAGTCCGATGCCCCTCGTTGGTCGGATAATTTGGGTTCGGGGCCCATATCTTCATCCAATTCTAGAGAAAAGTGCATCTCCAATGCTTGTTGAATTTCCGGCGCTGGTCGATATCCGGACTTCGGAATTAGCTGTTTATCGATTCGGAAGGGCGGGTATCTGTCTTAACATCATGGGAAAACCGAATTGGGCTTGAAATAGGCTCATGGGGAAATATGAGATGTTTGCATATGAAGAAGCGGGAATCTACATGTGGGGGCACCCACAGGACTATTGGCCTGGGCTTGTATAGTGTCGCTGAATTGGGTCCCCAATCGTTTCTGATCGTGATGCTGACTTCT
The DNA here is from genome assembly GCA_019804575.2 of Pseudotulostoma volvatum. Taxonomy (NCBI): domain Eukaryota; kingdom Fungi; phylum Ascomycota; class Eurotiomycetes; order Eurotiales; family Elaphomycetaceae; genus Pseudotulostoma; species Pseudotulostoma volvatum. The sequence continues at coordinate 8,442 of JAHQZX020000037.1, read as the reverse complement.
TTCATCCATGTTTAAATGCTTTTCTCCAGGATGCAATGGCTCGCCGGTGGTCTTGGTCAAGAAGAGCTTGCATTCGTGTTAGAGATGCGGGAATTGACTCAGGAAGGAGCACCCAAACAACGAGGTCCATCCGGGGCGGATTAAATCTGTGTAAGGAGTCATGTTTAAGCTTCCGCCCGTGTGATTCGACTATCATCGTTGTCTTCAAGACCTCTAGTACAATCGCGATGCGTCTGTTGAGTCGATCGATACGTGCCATTACCGTCAGGGGTGAACGGGTGCGCATTGAAACGGTTAGGGAATATACTAAGAACCGTATCCTTGTCACCGGTGTTATCGGTTTCTATACGGCAGCAACAGGGAAGTCCGAGAATTACGACCGCGATGGACAGGAGCAACTACCATATCGATGCTGACCATTTGGGTGGCTTATTGGCATTGAACCCCAACAAATCTCTCGAGTCTGGGACTATCATCTGCGCCTCCTCTGGCCAGTATTCTCTCATTTTTGAGTTTTTGTCTTCTGTGTCGATGCTAGTTTTGTGTGAACAGCTCGCTATGCATGCCAGCAGCAAAGTCGAATCGTCGCATCTGGCCATGTCTGGACTATAGCAAAGATCTCTAACGTGTCCTTATATGTACCGATGAAAGTAGGCCTTAGACCTGAGGTTTGGATATTCTTCGGGAATTGGCAAAGGGCGCCACTGACGGCCCCGGATATAGCATGACGCTCAGCCTTTTTCATTGTCCGGCTTGATGAACCTTCATTTTGTTAGGTAATGGACTGGAGTTATTATGTATTACTCTGTACTTCTATAGATTGGGCAGACACTCCGCAGGAGACACTCTTCAACTACATATATACAAGAGCTCAGCGATTCATCTTGTTAAATTCAGACAACAAGCTCACAATATATATATGGAATATCCGGATTGAGGGGTTTAATGGCGGGCCGGTCGACTCTTTACGGGTTCTCGGCGTATGAGTGGACAAGAAGCTGAGATAGCCGAGCCTGTATGTGCCCGCAAGGGTGCAACCCAGTTTGAAGCAACCGTCTCAAGTGGTGGGTCCTACTTGGGGCCCAAGCTTTAGCCGGTCCCGACTTCTCTACACGGCGGCCCACAATAACGCATGGATGTGAGATATGGGCGGAAGGCGAAAAGGGGAGGTCACCGCCTAGCTGCCTCCTGCACCCTGGTGCCGCTCTAAAACAAGTGGTGGAAAATTCCCGGCGCCTGCAATTGGGCCGCAGCCAAGGCAACTCAAAAAGGAGGCGGTTTGTCGAGCCCCTCTCATTACATATGCGAAGCACTGCCTTGCGGTATGTACTGAGGCACGCCTGGTAACAGGGTTTATAAAGCGGCATGTGACAGGTTCTGAAGCCGGCACTAGCCTATGTGCACGAGGCCAAGGCAGAGCAACGTGGCAAGCGGTGTGGCAGGCGACAGCGAATAACCGAGAACCGGGGGGCTGGGAACCGGCGGATGCGCCTGGCGGAGGACGGGGTGAAAGGAGCAATGGGTAGGTAGTGAGGTAGACCCCAGTGCCGCGGCTGCACAGGTCCCTTAATAGGCCTGAGAGCACGGTGGCCACCCTCCCTCAATGGCTTCTTGTACCGTGTTGGGGTACCCTGCAGAGTTGAAGGCGATATGCCCGTGCGGATAGGAGAGGCAGACACCAAGCATGCGGTCCAACCTTACTGGTGGGGACCGCATGCTCGCTGATGCCACCACTACCTTACGAACTACGGCAAGGTGCTCAACACGGAAAAAGGGCTGAGGGCAACACCATGGCTTATCGCCAAGGGGTTCTCCCCCAGTTCAAGGTTACGAAGGAAATGACTGAAGATCGGAACGGGTGACGGCCGCTCTGGTCTCCGGAGTGCTGGAGAGGAACCGGGTGGACTAGGAGTGGAGAGGAAGCTCCTCCTATAGCGGGTCTATGGACCCGGTGGGATAGACACAAAAAGCCGGGGGGAGGACGGACGGCGGCCTGGCCACTGGTATATGAGGTAGGCCTATGTAGGTTTTCCCGCGCGGGACGCAGATTTTGTCCTAACTGGGGCGTGCGCCGCCTGCGTGGGCCCGAAAGGGACCCAAATCGGGGCGTAAAATAGAGAGGGAGAATCAATGGATTCCGATTCCTATCTGCTATCCTAAATTATGACCTTTGATTTCCTTCCAGGTAGAAGAAATCCGAGGAAATAAAGAAATAACATGTAGAGGACAGGAAAGCGGCGTTACTCTAGGTAATAACTAGGGAATTTTTGTGGTTGATAAGTAACATCAGGCGGGATAGTGAGATAACCCAAAGTAGAAATGTAATCACTTTTAAAATACCAAACGTTTTGAACTGGACAAGTCTCTCAAGGTTGGCGTCAAAGTGCTCCAAGTCAAGAAGATATAGATATCAAACAAACAATTGACATGTATTACTGTGCACACCAGATAGTGCGTAGATAACTCACATTCCTTGAAGATCATGATGGAGATGAAAGGGTAACAGAATAATTAGTCTCATCGTCATTCGGGATTGCTTGAAAATTTCACAAAGAGTAGGAATGATACATTGTTGACTGTGGATACTAGACTGAATGAGAAGACGACTGTCTCATCATATGAAAGGTGCGATCATAAACATATGCAAGCAAACTTTCGGTTCGCTCTCCCGCCGCCAGATAATGCTTTTATGTATAGTAGCAATAAGAGGCAGTTCTAGTGCATGGTGGTGGCCTTCTAAACCCCACACAATTATTAGGTATCGATGGTGGAGGAGCCTCATTGAGGGTACCATTCAACCTAAGACTAGGAACGTAGAAAATAGAACTTGAGCATAAGATGCAATTCGATTTGAAAAGAAAATGAATCAGGTAGGTATCCAGGACATTAGGGCTGTAAGCGAGGCGACGCATAACCTATAAAATTAAGATTAAGAAATCGCCACCTAGATATATCTAAATCACCGGCCGGTGGCAACATCATGTAGTGTTTCACGCTAGCCAGCCAACTTTGCTTGTAGCTGCGGTGATGGTATTAACGTGAATCATTTGCGGCATGTGGATTACGGGGAGAACATGTCTATTTTTTCTTTCTCTTTGGCATCTCTTTGAGGATGTCGTCAAAACTCATGTTCGGGTTATGACGGGCGATAGGTGTCACTGGCCGGTCGACGGGTACCACGCCGACGGGTAGAGGCAGGGCTTCAAGTCCTAGGTTAATTGATGTGTGGCGACTGTGAAGCACACCCCCCACAGCAGGTGAGCTTGTACGAGAAATAGTCTGTGGAGATGTGTCGCTCGGACTCAGCAAAGACGTTGGTTGCAGATCCGATCCTGACCATAGAGTGGGTTGGAGGCCCGGGCTCGATGTGACTGCGGAGAGTGACGGGGCAGGATCATCCATTATAGACGCTCCAAATATTTGACTTCTCTCAGCCCACTGAGTGGCAACCTCCCAGCAATGACTACGGCGATAGATACCTTCCACGCCATTGGTAACAATATCTGAAGGCAGACTGACAACCCCTGCACCTCCAGCGACGCCGAACCAACTTCGACCAGTTTTAGGATCGTTCTGAATCCATGGGGCCCCACCGCGGGGAGCCACACAGAGAAAATATTCAACGCCTTCCGTGAACTGCAAATCGGAAATGTCAGTTACCAGCAAAGGGAGTGATTGGATAACGGCGTAGAGGAAAAGCCATTGGCCACACCGATTGTCGGCAATCTCATCGATACATTTCCCGTGAGCAGCGCGTCGCTCAAATTGCATAAAATTTTCAATAAAGGGAGTCGGTTTCATGCTATCGTGAGTATAGGACCCCACTAAGATCTCATTGATCTCGGCGTCTTTTAATTTCTTTTGCCGCTCTTTCGCTTCCTTCTTGGGATCCATTGGTTTCCTCCGTGTCGACATTAAACTAGGGATCTGAGGGAGGTCAAACGGAATTGGCGGCTGCACAGGTGGCGTGCTACGATCATATTCACTCATCATCCTCCTGAGTGCTCGTGTCATTGACTCTAGATGGTCGGCTGCATCCAAGTCGCCGCTGGCCATGTCTGTAGTTCTAGTCGTTAGAGAAGCTCTGTCCACCAACATATCGTACAGATCGGCAAAATCGTTGTAGAGGTCTTTCAGGAGTAGGCGGTGGAGACCGCTTCCCTCGAAACCATTCTTCTTGGATGATCCCTTCGGCGGCCACGATCCATATTTCTGCCGATAATACTGAATGATAAATTTTCTGAACGAGTGGAAAGCCAATTTCCATGCTTTAAATCGGACGGTTTTACTCTCGGCTGAGGTGCTTGAATTGGCAATACCGGAGAACAGGGAAGGAAAGTCAAAGTCTTCCAGCTTGGCTCTCATGATCTTTAATCGATTCTCTAGATCAATGTAACCACGCTCCAGTCTCTTCTGTGTAATGAGAGAAATCAGATTGTATTTTGGACTCCTCAATTGCCAGATATCCTCCATTTTCCCAACGCCATGAACAAACCCCTCGACGTAGAGAGGGTAGGATTTCAGTGACTCGCCTAACACTATGGCCTCAATGGTTTTCTCACGACTCCTCCGGACATCAGCCAAATGTAATTCATCGCAATAGCGAGCAAAGCTTGATGTTGCAACCTCCCCGAAATTAGAACCATCTAAGTTGGAGAATTGGAATCGCTTCAATAGGGCTGCGATCTCTAGGAAAATTGACGAAACGCTGGGGTATTGAGGTGTCGCAATCAGAGCCTGGCCGAGCAGAAACGCAAAGAGGTTGCGGAATAAGGTCAATGTTTCTATGTCTTCGGCGGATAATCGATTCTGCAAACTTGAAACATCGCTATTTAGGGGAACAGGTAGGTAGAGATGGAGTGGTTGCACGTCAACCGCGTAGTCATCGATCAAAACCATTCCTCTACTTCCTGTGCTTCCATCATCATCATCATCATCCTCCTCCTCCTCTGCACACTGAGGCCCAGAAGTATTGGGCCCTAAGTCTGGAATAGTTAGATGTTGTGTCGACTGTTGCAAGGCTTCAGCTTTCATATCAGACCCCCTCACCAAGAAGGTTAACGATGAAGAGTCCGCGAAGACAGTTGAGTCAACTTTGAAAGATGGTGCTCGATGGGTATTTTGCGGGAAGAGGTAAACAAACGTATCCCCCTGCTCGTTCCATAGTTCCACGATCTTTCTTGTCATCAGAGATCACTTCTGCCATAAATAGAAGCGAGTGTGCGTACCTGTTCGGATCTAGCTAGCGGGCCAAGATCGTACGGTGTTCTGGGTTCTACTCCGGCGATCCAGGCACCGAGGTCGTTATTCTTATTCCCCATGGATACGGTTCGTGATTTCGCTGGGAGCCAGCTTCGTCTTCCGCTCAACTTCTCTTCGTTTGGGGTTCCCGGAGATGATGAAGGCCTTAAGTATACGGGGGATAATCCGCCCCAACTCGAGGGTCGGCTCCCGACTCCGCTCTGAGGCCTACTCCCTGAGGAATCGGGCGAGCTGCCAGCCAGGGACTGATTCACTGTGACCAACGATGGCGGCGGAAGAAGCGGGGAATCGATGTAGATTTCCTCTGCCGGGCCAGAGTTCGCTATGAGATGTACGTCGGGGGAGAGTCCTTGAGATGGGGACCTATGACGCGCTGGTAGCGAGCTACTTCGGTTTGTCCCATCGTGAACCGCTGGATCTGGATCTGTGGGAACGTGGGAGAACTGAGGCGAACTGGTCGGAGAGGTTGTCGGTGGACTAGTGTCCTTGCTGGGCTTTAACGGAAGGAGAGAGAGGATGCGCCGAGCGGACTTAACCGGAGCCGTCATAGCTAAAAGTGCCTTATCCCTATCAAATTATATGCTGTAAGCCTGACCCTGCCATGATATATATACATAACATCTGATATGTGCAAAAAGTAACGATGCATGGCTACCACAGACAGGCACTGTTATATTTTTCATAACCATTCTATATATGTACCATCTGCTTACCAGATTCTCCCCTCCCGGAACCAGTTTGCTATGGCCGAGGGCTTGGGTTTGGGGTTCCCCATCCAGTGGCGACAAAGAGGAATGGATCGGCAATGTGGCTGCAGGACGGATCAAGCAATATTATTAATGAGAGTTGGACGAACAAGCAAGCCAACAACAGATACCAACATACACCAACATACACCAACATACATCGAAGTTGCACAAGGAGAGTTGGACCGGAAACCGCTGCTTTGGTGTTGCTCGTTACTCTCCAGATTAGGATATCATCATAACTCAAGGGGGCTCTCCCCAAATAGAGGCCATGATTGAATGATTGAAGGTGAATCTTAGGATAGGATCATGGTCACTAAGGAGCGAACAAGAGACATCCCGGAGCGTTCGTCTTCACTCTCCATCCAAAATTTTTTTTTTTTCCTTTTCTTTCTTTCTTTCTTTCTTTCTTTCTTTCCGCCCAAATGGCGAAGAAACACCAGGCCAGGTGCTTTATGGATTTATGGACTAATAAATTAATAATTCACTAACTAGTGGAGAATCATTATTTTATTTTTAGAGAGAAGCTTTTATTTTTATTTTTTTTTCTCCTGCCTGGCACAAGAATAGCTCATAATAACCTCCCGATCCGATCATACGACGGACGGCTGGTCGTGATGCTACTGGACTGGAGGTGGTCTAGTTCAGTTCTGCTTAGCATTTGGCCATGAGATGATGCGACTTTGATGACGTGGGGTTGGCCCATCCGGGACCGAGACGACTAGCGTGGACTAGCGTGGACTAGCGTGGACTAGCGTGGACTAGTGTGGACTAGTGTGGACTAGTTCTGTACTATGATATCACTGCAGTAGCCCCGAATGCAGCAGTAATAAGTAAAATAACAATAATAAATGTGTCTACCTAAGATTGTCTTATGATATACACCCAAAAAAAGCCACTCTGGTATTGCTGGCCAAGGATGGATCCCCGTACAAAAATACCGTCTTTTGGAGCCTTTCTATCTCAACACCCACAGCATATCCTAGTCTCTAATTTGGTTTGGTGGTTGGGTTATGTATTGATCGAACTACTCATGAAACCACGTAAACAAGGCGCTGAAAGATGGGCTGAGATAAAACGCTGGCTTTGTGGCCGAGACATCGAGCTGGCCAGGAGCAGGTTGCCCCCATACAAATCCAAGCAACACCAGATACATCTTCAAGTTACATGCACCAACTTTTCGACGTCAGGAGTGATTGCACTTTGACCACGGGTCCCACACTGCCTTTGTGTGGCTTGGCCTGGTTCAAACTTTCGCCTCCTTCGACTTGCGCCTTCACGAGCACCTCACGCGGCTGTGCTTCGTTCCCTCACCAGTGATAATTTTGGCGGTAGAAATCACACCCATTTAAACAGGTGTCTTGTTCAAGAATACCATATCTCTATACGTTTGAACCAGCCCTTGATAATCTCGGGATCTTCGCATCGGGCATGTTGATAATCGTATTTTCGGCTGTAGTTAGAGCGTAGTTCGAGGTGACGATGAACATAGCAGGTTACCCACTTTTCACCGATAGAGATATCATTCCGATTCAACCGGGCATAGAATAACGGCTCGCACACTTGAAAAATATGGTGGAAGGCCTCGTTTGTCAAGATCTAGAATCCATTCTTTCGTGGTAGATAGATTCTCCGGTACTGGTAAGTTGGCAACAATTTTGCTATCATATATTCCCTTGGCTTTATTCCTTTGACACGCGTTTTCAAAGTTGACAGAAGGCACATCACATCAAATGCTTTTGCAGCCTTATTACTTCCCTAGATCTATCAGCATTGAAAGGTAGTAGAACAAAATACGATGATAGTAGTAGCCAAGTGATGATTGGGATTTTTTGAACGTGCTGTTCGGAAATTCAGGGGGTGGCCAAGAAGAACCGGTTTATTTAGAATACTAGTAAGCCCTGCGGAGTGATGCACTTGGCTAAACCGGGTCTAATTGCAATTCATTACTATTGCTCATGGTGGTCCATTCATTGGTGACAGAGTGATACATAGATAGCTTATAGGTTCAATCAATTCTGACGTTGAAAAGCGTTACTATGTACTAGTATCTCCTGGATAGCTTGATGTCCCGGCCAAAACCCAACTTTTTATTCTATCCCATCCATCTCGGAAACCATTTACATTACTTCTATCTAATTCTACACATGTTTCATAAGCAGTTCTATCAATATATATAATTTGACCTTCAAATTAGAGACAGTAGGATATGCTGTGGGTGTTGAGATATAAGGCTCGAAGAAATGGCATTTTGTATGGGGACTCATCCTGGCCAGCAATACTATATAGCTCGCGGGAGGTCCTATATCGAGACCTTAGAAAGGCTGGAATCGCGGAACCGTCGAGGATAGAAGAGAGCCCGGCTATTTGGAAATCCCAAAGCCTCGGGGGCCATCCTACGGTTTCTGGCAAGTACAACAGTAGGGTGTCCTCG